>JAMYHI010000011.1:0-132539 GCA_025531525.1 Pichia sp. P7020A
GTTTTGACAGGTGGTAAGTGCATTTCATATGGTGCAAGAGCATTGAACGAAGGTGGATGGCAATCAGTTCCACAATTACATTTCCCTGGTGGTGTTTTGGTTGGTGCAAGTGCTGGTTTTATGAACGTGCCGAAAATCAAGGGATCCCATACCGCTATCAAAAGTGGTATGCTCGCCGCGGATTGTATGTTTGATAAAGTGGTAGCACTCAAGGCGCAACAAGAGGAAGAACTTGGCCTGAACAAGGAAAAGGATAATGAAGAAGAAGAAGAAGAGGAAGATGACGAAGATGACGAAGGTTCCGGAGAACCATTACCTGAATGGAAGGCAATCGACTTGTCCGAATTTCAAACTGCATACAAAAACTCTTGGATCTACGATGAACTTTACGAAGTGCGTAATGTCAGACCATCTTTTGACTCTAATCTTGGTCTCATCGGTGGAATGTCCGTATCTGGATTGGTGACCCTTCTTACAAAGGGTAAAGAACCGTTCACACTTGAGTTCAACCACTCTGATGCTGCATGTGTCGAAGATGCAAGTAAATACCAAAAAATTGAGTATCCAAAACCTGATGGTGTTATAACCTTTGATTTGATGACCAGTGTTAGTAGAACTGGTACTTTCCATCGCGAGGGCGAGCGTTGCCATTTGCGTGTTCCAGATATGGATCTACAGAAACACAAGGAGATCTCTTGGCCTAAGTTCAAGGGTATTGAACAAAGATTCTGTCCAGCAGGTGTCTACGAGTACGTCAAGAAGAACGAAGGCGGTGACGAGAACGATGTTGAATTTAAAATTAATTCCCAAAACTGTATCCACTGCAAGACATGTGATATCAAGGTTCCTACTCAAGACATCAACTGGACCACTCCAGAAGGTGGGGATGGCCCAAAGTACCAAATGACTTGATCTGTCACTATTTCATTCAGCAAACACAAATTAATCATTCATTCTTTAACTATTATATAAAATTTAGTCTATACATCGTTTTAGTGTACATTTCTACAATCTATAGAGATCGAGCAATTATGACGAAATCAAAAACTTCCGCTAAAAACTCGGCCGAGTCCTGCAATGTTAGTGATGATATTTTCATCGAGACCGGTGAATTTGTTACCATACAATAGCCTGAATGTATGGTCATCATTATTGAAGTCTTGACATCCACTCATTGTCACGTCCTGTTCTTTCGTCTCATGTTGAGGGAATTTAGCGTACACCAATCCGCATATTTCAAAGACTTGCAAATTTGACATGTAATTCAAAGAGTGATTTAACTGTCTGGAAATTAGATGATCGAATAGATACCCATTACGTGAGTATTTATTGAGTCTAATGAACCTAGAGTAACCGTTCACCATACAGTCTGCATTGAGAGTGTAATGACAATCTCTTTGCACACGGTCCAATTCCTGGCCTATAATCAATAAAGTAGATACTTTGATAGTCTCATTGAACAATGTTAGATTTGTGAAGTCTAAGGGGTCTGTAAGTTGCAACTTTTGTAAAATCGATTTGCATATATGACAAGAGCAGTTATCGAGAAAATTAAGACCATGGAAGAGTTGCATTGCATCTTCAAGGGTGGGTATTATGTTACCAATAAGGTTTTCTGATGGTTGGAATATATTGATGCGGACATCCTGTAAGGTGTCCATATTTTTTGCAATGGGTGTGCCGAGAATCATGAGTAAATTGGATAAATCGAGCCCATATATTTTGAGATCAATGTTGATGTCGGTAAGGTGGCGAAATGACTCGCAGAGTTTTAGGAGCATCATTGAACGAAGATGATTTTTATCCGTATCTTCCTTTACTAGCTCATACTTGATAAGAAGCTTTCGGATATTGAAACCATGATGTGAAACTATATAAGACAACTTGTCAAGTGATTTCACTAGCGTTAACACTTTTGCGTCATCCTGGATGAAAAGTGATAAATCTGTCAAATTCTCAAAAATTATATGTTTTCCAAGTAGGGATAAAATTGTTGACGACGATACGTTTGTGAGTACCAAAGTTAGTTTACTCACATTGACCATAGTGAGATTCATCTTTCTAAGAATGGCAAAAAATCCGACAATTCGACGATATACGAATTCATGATTTTCTTCAGAATCGATGAGGAAATGTAGGTCTGATAATTTGTGTATCATGTGCGGGAGTTTGGTTATAAGTTTAAAGATTACCATATCTTCATTCTTACCTAATGTACCTTTGAAAAATATCTTTTTGATATTTTCGTGATTGAAAAACTCGATTGATCCCTTGTTATAGTCCAAGAAATTGCAAAAGTTACTATCCACTACCAAAGTGTCCAAATTTGGTGCGTTCTCGTAAGTCATGGGCATGACATCTAAACTGTTGGGAAACTGATATTGCAGAAGTCTTGTAAATTTTGGGAAATATTCAGACCTTCGCCAGGTGTGGAGGTCAAACACATCTGGATTTGTCAATTTCTCTAGGAATAATTTGATTATGAAGTCCGAGTAGGCAAACCCCAGCGAAGACGGGCTAGAGATAGTTTGCAAGAAACTTTTTATGCTTTCATCTGTGACGATGGTCAGCGTGTGATCTATAACTTTGTCATTCCTACTTGCAAGTGGAACCTGCCTTTGCAGAGGAACATAGACAACGGTGTGGTAAACGGTTGGTATAACGTTGGTGAATATACGTTTGCACGCCAATGCAAATCGTACCTTGTAGGGGAGTTCTAAATGGTTTGTAATCAGCAGAAGGACATCTTGCGGAAGATCAGTGAGTCCAACCATGCCTAGAGCAAGATGGACTGTATATAATGTCCAGTTTGATGAGAATAGGAACAGTGGATAGACGAACTAGCGCCTTAGAAGTATTAAGTTTGAACAAGAACCTGTAGTAGAACTTTACAACTTCAAACTTTCCACCGGTCAAAGTTTAGCAGCGGAGGACGAAAGACAAAAGGGCGAGAAGTCGGTGGGAGCGGCGATGGTAGGCACCATGATAAGGGAAGAGACTACGTCTAGAATCTATACAGCGGCTTTGAGATACCTTATTGGCTTCTTTACTTCCACCCACTGATACTTATCCGCCGTTCGGAGTACCAGTAGCTGGTGTAGCTTCGATAGCTAGTGGCATTGACAATGCTAGCACATGGTTGAAGCCGATTGGGAAGGTTTTTGCCGCGGTGTAACACACTCGTGTTAATGCTCGAAAAATTTGACGGAGGTCACGTGAATCTTGTTAATTAAAAAGAGCATACATACAGAATGAGAACAAGCTACAGATATATGTACAGGACAGCTATGCCATATGGTGATGGAACTGTAGAAGCTAATACTAGACGATAAGTTCCTTCGAGGATGGAACACTCTCGAAACCGAACATTTCACCGGCGCGGACAACCTCTTCGTCGTATGCATCTTCAAGGTTTTGAACATGTATGCTGGAGATTTTCTCACAGAGCCAAATGTACGAACGGTTGATACCGAAGAGAACATCAGAGACAACTTTGATCGTGATAGAAACGTACTTTCTAGTGAGATAGTTGTGCCATGAGTCGATCTCACCAGTCTCAAACATGAGTTGATCGACACTTCTGTTTGCTTCATCCACGAGAACAGAAAGTCTATTAACTGGTGCTCCAAAGTTTCGATTTAAGCCTTGCACGATTCTCATCGATCTCATGACAAAGACTAGACAGAGTGGGAACTTATCCGTATTCTTGAAGAAATCTCTCATTTTATCTCTAAGCATTAATTGTCTCTGGAAATAGGTCATGTTGTTCATCTTTTCGACATGTTCTCTCATGGTAGCAGAATTCTTGTCACCCATACCCGCTAGAGTCATGACCATTTCATCTGCTTCCATACCCCATGAAGTGAGGACGTCCTTGGTTTTAGCGTAATTCTTCTCCATACTGTATTTCCAGAATTCTGAATATTGTCTTTTGAAAGTTGGAGTGAAATGTTCATAGAGGCCATGATCTAGAATGACAAGTTGTTGAATGGTTTTATGTTTCCATAAAAGTTTCGTTAATGGGTTATCGTTCTCAACCTCAATCTTACGAACCATCAAGTTACCAGGATGCAAATCACAATGAACCACCCCCCAAGTGAACACTTGTCTAGCATATATTTTGGTGATTTGAGACATGATTTTCGCAGTGTTATAACCCAGGTGGGTGAGTTCTGTGTACTTACCAATTAGTTCGGCATCCATCCATTCACTTATTAGGATCTTATTTGATGAAATATCACCATAATAATGTGGTATATAGTATTCAGCTGAGTTTCTGAATTCCTTATCTGCCTTGATCAAATTGGAGACCATGATTGCATTCTTATATTCATTTTTGAAGTTGAGTTCCTCACGCATTTTCTCACAAACATAGTCAATAGTTTCCTGGAGTGGCATGTCGAACAACCATCCATAAAACTTCATCACCGATCTATATGTGAATAAGTCCGATTCCAACTGTCTAGAGACGGAATTTTTCTGGATCTTCACTGCAACTCTATCTCCATTCTTCAAAATAGCCTTATGTACCTGTGCAATGGAGGCAGATGCGATTGGCTTCTCATCTATTTCTATGAAGAGTTCATTTCTATAATTCTCACCCAATTCTTTCTTGAGGGTCATATCACAGGTAGCCCAAGATTCGACAGGTGCTCTATCGAATAATAGTTTGAACTTATCTTGATAGTGTTTAGGGAACATGACACCTTGAACGGCGATCATTTGACCCAACTTGATGTATAGACCTTTATTTTCAATAATCAATTGATATAATCTCTCTGCATTTCTCTCGTGTAAAAGATCAACGTCATAATCTTCATTAAAATGAAGTTTATAATCGACTGAAAGTTTTAAGAGTGCTGAGATGGCACGATAGTTTCTATCTACCAAAGCATAACCGAGATATTTATCACCGAGGTAAATGACCAATGTTGTACCTGTGATTGCCAATAGTATCTTTTGCCATTTTTTGTATTCCTTCTTGGTATTTGGATTATTAATAGTGGTAAATCTGCCCTTAGCTCTGCTAATGGTTTCGCTATCTGAGGAAGCTGTAGCAGCAGCAGCTTGTATGGATGATGCTGATGATACCGTTGCAGATGTTTCTGTAGGTTTCACGGTAGCAGGTCTTATTGTTAGTCTGATAGCTTTCTTAGGTTGTTTTGGGACGTTTGCACGTGTTGCCAATGTTCTCAAAAATAGAGATGGAGATAAAGACGGAGATGAGGGTAGCAGCCTCAACATTTTCTGCGAAGGACACAGCCTCAAGAGTGGTTTTGCGACGGGGAGCATGATCGGATACCACTGATAGCTGGTGTACTACTTGAAATCCAAGTGAAAAAAGTGAAAGAAAGACCAGAGAGACGGTTGCAAAAGAAACGGCGGTGCAATGTAGGGAAGTGTCAATGAAATGAAATGAATGAAAAAGAGTGCGGAGGGAAGAGAGAACTGCGAATTGCGGCAGTCAGAACCCGAATAACGACTAAGTCCGCAATTCCGCTCCGTGTATAGTCCATAGTCCGTAGTCCATACACAGCACAGCACGGCAAGTCATACATACAGTGCTGGACTGGACCACATATACAGAAACTCTGCGAGCTCAGGACTTCTACCCACTGACAGTACCCCTTAATCACGACGTACGACGCATGAACAGGTCAAATGGGCGCCCATATCCATATCTATTTTCATAATCATATCCCTCCCGTCTCTTTCTCCTCTCTATATTGCAGTGCAGCCTTCCCGCGGGGCCACCCACAGACACACGGATCGCTAGAGTTTACTTACCATACGCGAGCCACACCATACTACACCAGCTAAACCCCAGACCCACCCCTACGCTCTGACAGGGCTGCCTATAGACCATGCAAGTTCAGTCAGCAGTATCACGTAAAGGCTGCACGTACTATAACGGTACCAGATCGGCACTTTCTCCTTGCTTCTCCTCTTTATGAATTATGAAAGTAAAGTAAAATTCTTAAGCAGTATTTTCTCGCTTTTAATTTAATTTCTTTCAGGCACTGAATTGAATTGAATTGAACTGTTGTAATTACAGTGCGATACGATTGAAAATTTCACAAAAGATCAACTAAATGCTTTAACACCACCTTTTATCTTTATCAGAACCACAGCAACCTGATTAGCCACAGCCACAGCAGCATAGACAACAACCGCAATAACCCAGCCATACCATACAGAGACTGTATTCCTTACCGACAATGACAGAGAGTCCCAGGATGGCACACCCAATTGCCTCAAAGTCTGCTAAAACAGCAAAGAAAATATCAGCTAAGAAAGGCCCCTACCCAACAGGTGCAATCTCAAATTCAAATTCAACATCAAGTTCAAATAAAAAGGCTGCACAACGCCGATTTAGTATCCTCAGTAACCAATCATCTGATATTAGCTCATCGTCCTCATCGGATGATGATGATGATGATAATGATGAATCAGATTCTACTTACGATGATGTCCATGCCAGAAATAAACACAGACAAATCGCTAATAAAAAAGCAATGGGTATGGCCATGCCACATATGAATAATAATAACAACAATTCATCAGGATCCGATGATGATTATTCCTCTTCTTCAGATGATGAGAATGTAGACTTTGTGCAACTCACCAAACAGAGAAGAATGAAGGCTATGAAAGCTGTAAAGGGTCTTAAAAAGCAAATGACAACCAACTCTCAATCTCCGGGTAATTCTGCATCGGGTTCACCCTTCGATTCACCATCTCTTGTGGAGCAAGAAGAACCTGAATTGGATGATGACCTTGTTGATGCAGTGATAGAGAGTGAAGAAAGGAGAATGCGAGATCTGAATGATGATGAGAATACTCCGAACGCCTCTAATGTAAACGACTATTCAGATGCAGATTTGAATGACGATCTGGGTGATATTGACTTTGAGTTCTCATTTGATGATGATGAAGATGAAGATGCCGATGTAGGTGATTCCAAACAAAAACAAAAGAATGAGAAGAGCAATGCAAAACAGAAGGATTTCAAAAATGTTTTGGAGAAATTAAGGGATGAAGATCTTGGAGAAGCTGTCCCAGTGGACGATTCCACTCTCAAGAATGCTACAGGTAAGATTGATAACAAAGATGACAACATAATACATAAGCCCGAACTCATTGATGTCCCCAAACTCGATGAAAAGGAAATTAATTCGGACGCAGATTATGAGTTTGATAATGACGATTTGATTCAAACTTTGATGAAGGACAATGATGATTTGGAATTGCAAAATATGGATAACAGTGATGATGATGACTTTGACTATCTTATTGCCAACCAACACAATATTGATCAAGATGCAGTCAACAAGTCAAATAATACCAAAGATCTCACTATGGATAATAGTCTCAATAATGCCGATTCCGCATATTTGATGAAGGAGGAAACACAAGCCATGCTCGATGATTTCGAGAGGACGCCCAAAATCAATGCTTTCAAAAACAGAAGAAGTAGCATGTTTTATCATCAAGCATATAATAATGAACAACAACAGGACTTGGATGATCTCGACCTAGATTTACTCAACAATTTTGAACAATTTCTTCCAAAACAACAGGCAATGCGTAGACGCTCTTCTATTTTGAATCAAACGCTTCTATCATCAGACGATGATGATGATGATGACGAATCTGCGATGAATATTGATAGTATCACTAAACATTCGAAAAAGTCAAGAAAGTCCCAAATGAAGAGTCGCAAATCAAATAACGGCGGCTCATCAAGTGGCAATAATAGTACACATGCCAGAAATATCAGAAGCATGCTCGGAATCTCTAATGCTGATTCTAATTTCACGTCCAAGTTCTCATCGAACGCCATCGTTGACAGTGATGACGATACCAAACTTCTTGAATATATTTTTGAAGATTCCGAATCGGAAGATGCCTCTCATGCTACACCTGGCGATAAATCTTCTCATAGTAATATGGCTCCAGATGGTAATGAAACTGATGAAGATGAAAACTTACCTAAAAAGTCCACCAAGAACTTTGGAAGTAAACACGCAAAGGAGATTTTATCTTCCAACAAAGATCAGTTCCGTGCTCCTAAACTAGGAACTTTCATCACAAACAAACCATACAGTATCATTGATGGGTTCACAACCAGATTTTTGCAACCACTTCACGGTAATCAATCCATGATGCAAAAGGCTGCTGCATTGAATTCAACATCCTCTAATCCAAATAGTGCTTCCGTTGCTGCCGCAGCCGCCAACTACAATATTGCCTTGGATGAACTATTGAATATAAGTGAGTTTGACGAAGATTCAAATATTGATCAAGATGATGAAATGGATACATACTTCGGCGACAAGAATATTCCATTAACAGCGTTCCGCAATAAAACGCTCCACGGAAATGGTGGCACGGATATCCCATCCAATAGACGGTTTTCCTTTACAGATCGTACACATAGACGAAAACATCATAAATCTTCCAAATCAAAGTCAAAAACCACAAAACTATCTAACAAACCATCGTCAACGTCCACAGCGTTATCGCAATTTAAGTTCAAAACGCAACCGCAAGCCTCAAATAATGCGCCCACAGACGTTTCTGCGTCAGAACTGATCATAGACCCAACTTCTGTGGACGAAGTTCTACTCATTGGTGTTGAATCATTACCACTCCCACTTGGTGAACACATGATGGATGGTAATGAAATTAACTTTGAGATTGCAGCACCAGGTGCAGGATCGACGAGGTCTACTGCCGCACGTAAACGGAAATCAATGAGCAGACAGTCAAAGGCTAGGTTTAGAAGAGCGAGTATGGTTGAAGCGCAAGCAGAGGGCCTTAGACAGACTAAAAATGGTTTGTTCGATGAGAATGTCATCGATGATGTTGAAGCTCTTTTGATAGATATGGGAGACACTGAAGAATATGAATTTCTGTTTGGTACTCTGATGTGATTGATTTGAAACTAATTTCCATCATCAGTCTCTTGTCTCTTCCTACTTCCCACGCTGCTTTTTCGTCTTCTTTTTTTTACTCCTTCTTTCCTTTGTTAAGTGCTTACTTGCAATCAGCATTACGCTCTACCGACCCGTCAACATTTTTCCTCTCAATTCAGTACGTTTTACTCTTATATCATTTGGTCTTTTATATAACTTTTCAACAATTTTATGCTTCGAAAACACTTAATTTCCTTCAAGCAATGGTACCTTTTTTTCGTATTCTGATTTTTATTCCGAAGTTAAACACAAGGATTACAATTTATATTCTACACTAAATATGAAATGGAAAGTTTTATCTCTCTATTTGAGTGCATCTTCAGGGAGAACAAAGTTGGTTAGCTTGGAACTCAATTCCAGTTGTTGTTGAATACATGAAGTCAAATATTCAACGAGTAAAGTGTCATTGCTATGTTCATCTAATTGTGCCTTCAATGTGGTTATTTCCACGTCAGAAAGTTGAAATTTGAGTGCAGAGAGTAAAAGTTGACCAACCTTCTCGTCACCCTTAATTTCACCAGATGCAGCCTTTGAAGCGTATTCTTGTAGAGTGGAGATCATGGAGTCAATCTTGGATAAGCTACTATCAAGTTGGCTTAATTCGTCAGTGGATGAAACAGATGTAAGGAGAGATTCATTGTTAGCTGCTTTGTTGATGAATTTTAGTGATGTTAATTCGTTTTGTGAGTATGTGATTTCATTTTCAATGTCCAAGAATGCAAATGCACCTGCCTTGTCTAATCCAATCCTATGAGCAACTGATGAAGTAGATGGTAGACCAACAGGTCCAGAAACGTATGTCTTAATGACTGGTGAGATAACCTCTCCGTTTGCATTCTTGTGTTGTAAAGTGAGTAAGATTTGTGGGGATGAAGAGTTCTTGGAATAAAACTCGTGTAAAAGACCTGCATTAAGATCGAGTTTGTCACTGGTGGAGAACCAACCAACAACCTGAAGGTCAAGATTACTTCTCTTGTATAATTGGTAAGTGGAGAAGTGGTGAGATTCTTCAAAAATTAATTCTCCGTCCTCTTCCTTGTGTGGGACAATGTATGCGTTCTTAATGATTACATTCCCATCATCAGAGCGGGTACCAAGTAATGTACCAATCAATCTAGTGGTCTTTGAGTCCTCAGCTGCTGAATTATCATAGTAGATAGTCTCAACAACTTCCAACAATGCACTTGCATCTATGGAAACCTTGAGAGGTGATATGATTCTTGGAGTAGAATAGTTTGGTTTGGTAAGATGGAGAGATGGAGATGCCATTTTTGTTGCCTGTGAAAGTCTCAATGACGCCCTCTATTAAATACCCACAACTCATGCACAGCTCTCCTCAATCTTTGAATCAACTGCCCTGAAGTACGTCTGAAAAATTCATGAAAAATGGACCAGATTTTTGCGCCGGGTAAAAATGGAGAGAAATGCGAAAACAAAATCGGCTTACGTACATACATGGAATACATGAAAATAGAAGTATGGAATCATAGCTGATTTAATGTTCTGTTCGGCGACAGGCTGCTACAGCACAGCAATGTTCTGTAATATCCATGTTCCGGTACAAGTATCAATAGGCTTGCTTTTAACATTCGTAGGTATGCTCAAGGGCCACTTCTCCTTTTCTTTTACGAGGACGTAAAATAATACAGGTTTTCTTTCCTTCGTCGTTATTCTGACAGCAGCACAAGTACTACACCGGTGACAATGAGTGACAGTGACTCAGGAGAAACACATAGCAAGGTAACCGAACATTTACAAATAAATGGTATATCAAATGGTAGTAATGATGCTACTGAAATTACTTCAAGGGGAAGTTCATCTAGCAAGGACGCTGTCGCTAGTGATAGCTCCCAAGCAACCAACATCGAGGGCTGGGGAAAAATATCATTCTCTGATGTCTCTAACTTCTTCAAAACGTCAGAAGAAGATACCAAAGAGTCATTGCCTGGGTTTCACGAGGTTCATATCCATACAAATGAGACGAGTGAGACATTAGACTCATCGTACTCATCAAACAACAACTCATGTGGATCAGATCAGCCGTCTTCTTCTTCGTATTCTCAACCGAGTACATCTTTCAATCTAGGCGGATCTATCGAAAGCCTTTGCAATGCACGAATAGATGAGCTCAATGCTGGAAAAGAGCAGAATAGTTCCCAGTCATATCATAAAATGTGGTATAGAAAGTGCAGGATTCTCAGAAAGTGGCAATTGTCAAAACTTTTCGGTTTGGCAGTAATTTTTGCTGGTATAACAACAGCTGTTTTGGCAGCAACAATCGCTGCCGCACTTCACGAAAGACACTCTATGCATAATAGAGCCAAGAATTCACCTTTTGGAAAAGTCTATAGGAAACAATTGACGATTAGAACAGAAATGATTGATTTTGATACACCATCTAAATTCAAATCATGGAACTCATCCCTGAATGAAAAGTGGGATTTGGTTTTCAGTGATGAGTTCAACTGTGAAGGCAGAACATTCTATCCAGGGGATGATCAGTTCTGGGAAGCAGTCGACATTCATTATGCAGCAACCGATAACATGGAATGGCTTGATCCAGCCCATGTGACAACGAAGGAGGGTGCATTGAGAATCACAATGAGCAATGAGCCATCTCATAATTTAAACTATACTTCAGGTATGCTTCAAAGTTGGAATAAATTATGTTTCACTCAGGGATATGTTGAGACCTCAATCAGAATGCCGGGCACCAAAAATACCACAGGCTTGTGGCCCGCTTTTTGGTCTTTGGGTAACTTGGCAAGAGCCGGTTACATGGCTTCAACCGAAGGTACATGGCCATACTCTTATGACGCTTGTGATATCGGAGTGACTGCAAATCAATCATCTAACGACGGATTATCTCATTTACCAGGTCAAAAGTTGAATTCTTGTATCTGCCCCGGTGAAGATCACCCAAATCCAGGTACCGCCAGAGCTGCACCTGAAATCGATATTTTGGAAGGGTTGAATGGTGACTATGCACAAACTTTCAACGTTGCACCATTTGATATCTGGAGATATCCTGACTATGATCATCTTGCCATTGAAAACAATTCTATCAGTGCAATGAACAGTTTTATGGGTACACAATACCAAGAAGCGGTTTCCGCAGTTACCAAATCAAACCCAATGTGGTATGATGATGGGAATTTTGTCAAATTTGGGATGGAATACAGAAACGATATGGAAAACAGAATGGACAATTTCATCAACTTCTATGTCAATGACGTCTTAACATTCAGAGTTACTGAGGGTGCATTCCATCCAGATGGAAATATCAATTGGAGGTTAATTCCGAGAGAGCCAATGAGTTTGATTCTCAATTTGGGTATTTCTAATGCATGGTCGGAAGTGAACCTCGACTCCATACAATTCCCCGTATTCATGGACGTGGATTACGTGAGAATATATCAGCCTAAAGATAAAATCAAACTATCTTGCGATCCGTATGACTATCCAACCACTGACTATATCAGCAGACATATCAATGCGTACACAAACGCAAACTTGACCACGTGGGAAATGGCTGGGTATGAATTCCCCAAATATTCGTTGGATCAACAGTGTGCAGTGCCCTGAAGAAACCTCCCCGCCAAGCCATTACGGCCGTAAGTTGTTCCACCACCGAACGTTGTTACGTAACGTCTCCAGGGCTTAACAATTTTCCCGTTCCTATCGAATATCGAACTGCAGGCGATTTCGCGATCTTTCTTGAATTTTTCTCATGAATTTTTCAGCTAGATGCATTTCTATAAAATTTTTACTTGTGCCAAAAAGCACGTATCTACTAAAACATTCTACCTATTACTCGACAGCGTCCCACAGAAGGAACGGTCTAAATCACTTTATAACCCCAAGAAGCCATGTCTGCGAGGAGTTACAAAAAACTTAACATTGAACCTTTTTACGTTGGTTCAGCTAATGCTACATTCTCCGCCGACGGATCATTACAAGCTACAGCTGTTTTGGAAGATGTCGTTATAATCAATAGATTTACAAACTCTATCGTTCATAGTATACAAGGTGATGGTTCCGACGTGACCACATTGAGACTCTCAGCTGATGGATCAATACTTGCCATTGTTTATCTTTCTCAACAGTTGAAACTCTTTGATGTGAATAAAGGTGAATTCTACAAATCCCACAAATTGTCCGCTGCCTCTTACATATCTGCTACCGATAAAACATCTTCTCTTTTCACTTTTGGTTTGACCGATGGTAGTGTTGTGGTCTGGGATATAGAGGGATCTTTTATCACTCACAATTTCAAAGGTCATGGGGCAACTATATCTGCTCTTTCCTTCTACGGTGATTTTAACTCCAAGAATTGGAAAGTTGCCAGTGGTGATATCATGGGTACGGTTAAAGTCTGGGACTTGGTGAAACGAAAATGTGCATTTACAACCAAGGAACATTCATCCACAGTCAGAGCTGTCAATTTTGACGCCGCCGGTGAGTTGTTCCTATCTGCTGGTAGAGATAACTTACTCATGCTGTACAACGCGAAAAACTTCAAGGAGATCAAGTCAATTCCTCTTGAAAATACCGTTGAATCTGCTGGCTTTATTGTCATCGAGGATAAACAGTACATTTACACAGGTGGTGAGGGATGCGTGATGCATATTTGGGATTTTGAGGCTGAATCTTTATTTGCGAAAACCAAGAAACCCCTTGAAACTTCCGAAGAGTTAACCATTAGTGAAATTATACAGCTGGATGAGGTCGAAGACAAACTTATGATGGTGCTTTCCGACCAATCCATTTTAGACCTTGATCTGTCTGTTGATCTCAGCGATACGCATCACATCATCCCAGTGTCAAGAATGATGGCAGGTAACCATGGTACTATTGCGGATCTCAAATATGTCGGTGAGAATAAGAATTTACTTGCTTTGGCCACCAACTCTCCATCTTTGAGAGTTGTTGATCTGTACAATACACCATTTGATATGGACATATATGAGGGACACACTGACCTTTTGAATATGCTAGACTCTACTGTTGATGGTAAGTGGCTAGCAACTGCTTCTAAGGACAATACTGCCAGACTTTGGAAGTTAGACGAACAAACGAACAAGTTTATCTGTTTTGCAGTATTTGAGGGTCATGCTTCATCTGTGACTGCCGTTGGTTTACCAAGAACTCCAATTACCGATTATCCAAAGTTTTTGATTACTGCTTCCGAAGATTTGACTATCAAGAAGTGGTCTATACCTAAGCACCACACCGAGCTCCCTATTGTGATCAAAAATTCTGATTATACAAGAAAAGCACACGACAAAATGGTTCATGCCATTGATATCTCCCCAAACAACGATTTTCTTGCAACTGCAAGTCACGATAAGACCGCTAAGATTTGGGACTTACAAGCTGGTGAAACACTACATATTTTGAGTGGTCACAAGAGAGCGGTTTACGATATCTCGTTCTGCCGTTATGATAGACTCATCGTCACTGCATCTGGTGATCAAACTGCGAGAGTTTGGAACTTGGAAGATGCTTCATGCGTGAGAAGTTTTGAAGGTTCTGCAAATGCTGTCCAGAGGGTTGACTTTTTGTCCAAGAATCAATATATTATTGGTGCAGGTGCCGATGGTTTGATTAAAATATGGGAAGTCACCACTGGTGAATGTGTGAACACACTTGACAACCATGATAATAGACTTTGGGCACTCTCAGTGAAGGAAGATGGAGAAGAGTTCATATCTGCTGACTCAGATGGTGCTATAACTATATGGCAAGATAACACAGATGAAGCCAACGCTGAAAAGGAACTAGCTAGGAAGATCGAGGTTGAGAAGGATCAAGAACTCAGAAACTGCATTCTCCATGGTGATTGGGTTAATGCATTTATGTTGGCATTGGATTTGGACCACCCTATGAGACTATACAATGTGTTGAGAGAATGTATCGCCAAGAACGACGATCCAGAATCTAAGATCGGTTCTTACGAACTAGAGGATTTGATTTCCCAATTGGAAGACGATAAAATATTACTTCTGTTCAAGAGAATAAGGGATTGGAATACGAACGCAAGATTGTTTGAAGTTGCGCAGAAAGTCATCAGAGTTATTCTTGACAGATGTAATCTCGAGAAGCTTTACCAAATCAAGGGTATCATGCAATATATCGATGCGATTGTTCCTTACTCTGAAAGGCACTACACCAGATATGATAATCTCGTGGAACAGAGTTATATTTTAGACTATGTTTCCAAGAAGATGGATGAAATGTCAACATAATCAAACCATCAACTGTATATTGTTATCATCGTATATAATTTACTTGTTCATGAACCCTTTTGTACAATAATAGAAGAACAACGGAAACTGGAAGAAACAAATCCTCTCAACCTCTCCACATTAAAATATAGAAAAAGAGAAAATCAAAAAGCTTGAAGTGCGCATGGAGGACATAAGGCCTGCCGATTTTGGTTCCGCTAAACATTTTGTTCACATAGATCTGTCGATTCTTGATCAAAAACACGTTACAAACAGAGGTGAACACCTGAGAGGCATGATGACATCTGCTGAAAACGGAAGGCACTATCCGAACGGTTTGCATAGTCGAAGCAATTTTCACTCTCAAGTTACTGCAGATCAGAACGGAAATGATTATTGGAGTGGAATCATTGACGTTCCTACGAGCTCGTGGCTTTTTGACCTCGAGGCATTCGAAGAGAACCCACCATCCAGGGCAAAGGGAATACGCTACCAAGACGAAATAACGAAGCGTGTCAAAGGCGTTGCATTCATATTTAATGCTTGTAAACAGTTAAGGCTGTCGAGATCAGTCGGACTAACAGCAGCCGTCATTTTTCACAGATTTTATATGTGTGACGATATGGCTTCACATCACTACTTTGAGGTGGGTGCAGCATCGATATTTATTGCATGCAAATCCGATGAGTGTCGACGGAACCTCAAAGACGTCGTTAAGGTGTGTGCACGAATTGCCTCAGGGAAAACTGATGTAATTGACGAAGAATCCAAAATGTACTGGAGATGGAAAGATATCATAGTCAACACTGAAGAGCTCATGCTTCAGAAGTTGAATTTCGATGTTTCTCCTTTGAATCAATATAAAGTGACCACTGGTGTGCTCAAAATTAACCTGGAACAACCAGATGCTGTTACTGTCAATAAAATATGGGACGAGCAAGCCAAACAAGTTTTTGGAAACTGCACGTTTTTCTTCGAAATGTTCTCGAGAATCCCTTTATCACTATTCTATTCAACAGAGTGCATTTGTGCAATGGCACTCATACTTGCTTCTCCGAAGTTCAAAGTTTCTTATCCAGAAGGATTTATAAAAACAGAGTTTGGAGTGCCCATTGAAGATATCATACAGTGCTATGACGCAGCGATGTCTCTGTCTATGGAAGTTGAGACACTAGACAAGTACTTCCGTATCATACCATTTATTCCACGGATTACCCATCAGGAGATCAGAGATATCTACAGGGGAACTCCAGAGAGTAGCTTGAGACTTGAAAATTGATCGGCTGGATCTGCTCTGCTCAAAAAATTGCCCACACGGAAATCTGGGCATTCTTTGAAAGTGTTCCCCTTTTCAATTGCCACTCTCCATACCGCAAGCTTTCTTCCCTCAAGCCATACTGCGAGTATCAACAGAAAATCTTACACACACAAAGAACCATGTCGTTAGCGTCTCCAGCATCTAAAATCAACAGTGTGAGTCTTGTCCAAATGGAGACAAATAAACAGCCAGAACCTCATATGTTGTCCTCCACTGTATAATTGTAACAATATAATATCCTATACACAGTACTAACACTACACAAATCATGTAAACGCTTTGACTCTCAAAATAATATAGCTCACTGCCGAAGAGATCCGTCAACGGAAATTCTTGAAGCGTGGATTGCAATTATCCGTATTTGTTTTAGGACAATGCGGTACAGGAAAGTCAACATTCATCAATTCGTTATGCGATGAAGACATCGTTCCAACCAATAGATCTGCACCAGCTGAATTGATGTTGGAGGAATATACTGCTAGAATTTATGAAGGTGGAACTCAGATCAATTTGGACATTATAATGGCACCTGGGTTTGGCGACTTTATTGACAACAATAATTCTACTGAGAAGATAGTTGAATTTATTGATGCTCAGTTTGAAAAAATGTTGAATGAGGAATGTAAGATTCAAAGAAATTCCAAGTCTAAAGACACTAGAGTACACGCAGTTCTATATTTCATCAGACCAACAGGTAAAGGCTTACGCGAGCTAGACGTTTATTGCCTGAAAGCATTGAGCGACAAGTGCAATTTGATCCCAATTATGTCGAAGGCCGACCTATTAACTGAAGATGAAGTAGAATTGAATAGAAAACTAATTATGGAAGATATCAGGAAACATGATATTTATATTTACGATTTTTCATCCTCTTTTGATGATGTCGTTGAGGATGATAATGAATCAATTATGGATTTGGTTCCATTTGCAATGATTTCCGGTACTGAGAGAAAGATCATTGATCAAGTTGAACATAAAGTTAGGGAAGTTCCTCATGGTGTAATCGAGATAACCAATCCTGAACATTCAGACTTTATGATACTAAGAACATGCTTGCTTGGTGCCTGTCTTCAGGATTTGAAGGAAACTACGCATTCAATTTTCTACGAGAAATATCGTACCGACATGCTCTCTCGGCAAAATATGCTCAGCATGATCAATAAGCCCGAGGGAAACAACACGATAATTTCCAGATTGGATAGGTCCAAAGAAGTTTTGTAAGCTTGCTTTATAACTGTGTCTTGGCTAGAAAGTAGACTTAATATGAGATATGATATAAACAGGAGGAATAGGAGGGTGAAAGTTAGGAAAACCAGAATGTTGAGCGTGGAGGGCTGAGCCTCCAGTTTTGCAAAAGCGAACAAGGCCTGAAATTTTACAGAACCCGGGTGCCATATACCACTCATGACTTGTATGTCAGATCTTGGAAATAATACTGACTATTTAAACAAATCCATAACATTCCAAGCCCTTTATACAACGGTTTTGAGCACCTGTGGAATGATTAACGATGATGACCTATACTTACTGGACACACATTGTCGATTTAAATCTCGAGAAATCCGTCAACTGCGAGCTTTTTTACATCCTACGATTGCCACCACAACGCCATCACTTCTGATCGAGGGTCCACCATCCAGTGGGAAGTCACACACATTGACGGCATTTCTGGATGTTTTAAAGAATAATTATTTGTTGGGATATGTTATTGTTGATTGCAAGCGTGCGTTTACAGCACGTGAAGTGCTACGGAGATTATTAAAGAGTTTGTTGGTTCATTATGAGCTAATATGGACTAATGCAGTCAAGGAGATTTCACCATGTGCAAGTGTGGAGTATTTGCCAGGATGTATAGCTTCTTTGATGAATGCGCATAGGAATGTTCACGGTGCCGATGCTGCCGGTGTCGTCGTTGTTTTGGACGGTATCGATAAGTTGGAGGAGGTTGCCGAGGGTAGTGAGTTGGTGAGATGTTTGAATGAGTTGGGCGAGTTTGGGGAAGATTTTGACAAATTTTCCTTTGTGTATGTGGTAACTAGGGGTGACATTATGGATGTTTCCACTCTTGGAATACCAACAGTACGCTTCAGTGGATATACCACCACGGAGTTTGCGGAAATTCTGTTGCAGTATTGGCAAGAGTTTTGGGATATGGCTTCTGAGATCAAGGTGGAAAGTTCCGGTGATGAAGATGATGAAGATGTTGACTTTATTGAGGGAGAGGAGACGTCGATGGAATTGCAAAAGAAGAAAGCAGTTGATACTGCTGAGAAAAGACCTTTATCGGATAATGAAAAGAGAGGATTTTTCAAGCAGTTTGTGGAACTCATGCTTCAAACATACTCTACGCACACGGGGATGTGTGTTGATGTGGTATTACCACTATTAAGGAAAATATGGCCGATATTCATAGACCCTGTTATAAGGGAGGGTGAGATCAAGAGAAATAAAAATGATGTATTGGCTACCTTTATGAAGAATAAGAGTTTGCTTGCTGGGGACGTTGCACTCGTTACGACACTTGAGAATTCCAGCATGTCACTACTTGAGTGGAAAAATCAACACCAACGCCAGATGCAGCAGCATCGAAAGCAAAATCAGAAAGATAGCAAGGGGAAGAGCAATTCGGCGAATGATGGAGAGGTGAACAAGGGTAATTACGATTTGTCTGTTAAGACCAAATATTTAGTTATTGCGGCGTTCTTAGCATCATACAACGAACCTAAGTTCGACAGTGTCTTCTTCAGTAAGGGCGGGAGATATGGGAATATTGTCTCTTCACCGAAGAGGAAACGATTCAAGGCAAGTGATGGAGATGCTGGTCGTACACGGAGGAACATGTCCGCAGCAATGCCTTTCAAGCTAGAGCGGTTGTTAGCCATTTTGCAAGCCATCTGGGTAGAAAGTGTTGGAGAAGGGGAGGATGGCGAGGATGTGCCTGAGTTATTTGATGATGTTGAATTGATGACGGAGATTGCTACATTATCCTCTCTGAAGACGTTGGTGAAGATGAAGAACGGAGATACCATTGGTGGCCAAACCAAGTGGAAGTGCAATGTTCACTGGAATGTCGTTAAAAAATTCTCTGAGGATGTAGGCTTTGAAATTGAGAACCACTTGCAGCAGTAGAGAGATATATAGAGAGAGTTACCATAGGTTCTGCTCTTCACCACCGTTGATTTGAGTTGTAGGTATCTCTCGAGCTGTGGATTTGCACAGTGATTCAAGTTCAGGGAATAAGGACTTTTCACCAAGTTGCGCATATAGAGTTTTAAGTTTTGATCTTATGGTTTTTATCTTCCTCTCGTAATCATTTACGTCATCGACGGTATTGGTAGTTTTGACTGTAGTTCCACTATAGAAAGAGTTTATAATTTCGAGAATGTCGTTGAGTGTTTTCAAATGTTTTTCCAATTTGAGGTCATCAGTTGCTTTGATGGATTTCTTTTCAGCAATGATGCGTTCCGTAGTCGTTTTCAAAGCACCAATGAGGATGAATCTTTGGAATCCGGTCTGTATACCGAACTGTTTACCATCGCGAGTGGAATGATCCTGGCCTATTTGGAAAGCATCATCGTATGATTGCCTGTAGAAATCTTCCTCAAGGTTAAGCAGAGAGTCAAAGTCTATTCCCTGTGTCATTATCTGAAGTATGGGGGTGGTGGATTCAGGGAAGTCGGCTGTTGGGTACTGTCAATTAGAAGTAAATCAAGCTTTGTCAGCAAGGATGAAGATGATCGAGAAGGAGAATGTCAAAGTCCGTGAACAGCGGCAGCGCGCAGCGCTCACTAGCGATGAAAAAGTGAAAGAAAAAGGAAAACCGTCAAGCTGAGTCCAATGAACTTTTCATTCTGTGCAGTTTCTTCTTGGAAGAAAACAACGGACATCCCATAAACCATCGAACCTAGTATTGATAATGAAGAGAAGTTATTTGAATGGTGGAAGTGATCAAGATAGCACTGATGAGAGGGATTCGAATACGAAAAGAGTGAAGTTTGCTGAAGAAGAAGAAGACCAGTATGAGGAAGTACTTGATGATACCAGCGAAGAAGAAGTGGTGGCAGATGACAGCGATGCCGGAGAGGATGATCAAGAAGAAGGTGAATTGAAGATGTCTAAATTCAGTATGGACAGTGATAGTGGCAGTGACGAGGATAGTTTTGACGATAGCGATAACCAGCGCGCTGGTGAAGATGAGGAAGGCGGCTTGGGAGAGTATTCACTCGAGTATGACGCAGAGACGATTGCGCAGGCGCACGCTGCGGAAAAGCGCCGAGAGGACCAACGTGACACCGCTGCTACCGTCAATGACACTACTGATGATATGTCGGCTCTATCGACATTGCTCTCGTTGCTCAAGGACGACAACGAAACGCCCGGCCAGCTGTTACAGCGGCTCAATAAGACGCTCGCAAAGGAGAAGCGCCAGCGCGGCGTCAAACGCAGCCGTTGGAGCGCACCATTAGAGGGCTCAGCAACACAGGCGTCGATCGACGCTGCGGTCACGTGTATTGACAAGCTGACACAACTCAACAGCGCAGCCAATGTGAACATCGACGTCATCGCCACGTCCCGAGCAGCTCTGCGCCAAATGCAACAGCCCATTGTGAATCTCCGGGGCATGTCCATCTCTGGAGATATAGAGCTAGCTAGCTAGCAAATAGCCAACTGCTGCTAAACAGTCGGTCTCCGACAGAGCCCTGAGTACTGACATCCCGCACCCCCGGAGTCACCCTACAATTCTTGACTTGTGCTGAGCCGCGCCTCTTCCCAACGGGCACACGGCTGGTGCAGTCTAGCTAAGCTATAGCTCTAGCTAGAGAAATAGCGCATGTTGAGCCACCGTACCCGTCTCCGGTCGTCCCAGACCAATTAGCAGCCCGCTTGCCCGGGGTGGGTGATTCAATTTCCAAATTCGACTGCTTATCGCGCGCGCCGGACTAGTGGCCCGAGGCTGTCCGATTCCGGTTTCCAATTGAGTCACTGTGTTTTCGTCACTGGTGTGTCAATCGCTGTTGCTGAGTTATATAAAAGGCGGCCTCTCCCTGCTTTGGTTTGTGTGGTTGGCCTATCTGGGGCACTCGTCTCCTTGAATTATACTCTCTTTATCTCAACAAACATCAAACAAATACAATGCCTATCTCAATCTGCTCTTTGAACAACGCTTCCAGAAACATGATCAGACTAAACGTCACATCAAAGTCTCATCTCTCATACACTGCATTGCGCCGCAATGCCATGGAACAACGTTATTATGAGGCAAACCATGGCCATCAAGCAATCTTTAACCACCAGGCACAAACTACAAAGGTGAATAACAACGGTGGTGGCCAAGTTGAAAGTTCAAACAAGACTTTTATCAAGAACTCACACACTTCCAACACTAGCGTCTCCGACGTCGATGATGGTACCTTTGTACCAACTGTTTCATCAGAGAGCAACGTTTCTGGTATTGGTCACTCTAAGATCTAAATGGTGCAAGTCACTGCCTTTCTGAGTCAACCATTCATCAATGATCAATGGTCACCAGCTCTTTTTTCACTTCTACCCAACCCATATTTCTCTTTACAGATTTTCCCTTGCCTCTACGCTAGCGTTTAGCATACATGCATCTATTTATCTTTTATCGCTTCTTTACTAAAAACCGAACAATACATACCATTCATTGCATATATGTTTACTTAACGTAACGTAACTTAACTATTAACTTTAATTTTAATTTTAATAAAAATTATCATACTGGTGATCGTAACGTCCACTCCTCACACTAGTATTAACACCACCACTACCGTATCCATATCGTGCAATGACGTTATCATACTTCTCACGGTTCACGTACCCACCACTCATTGCTTGTTGCACGTGTCTCCTAAACTGATCAGGGAATTTGGCCAAATCATTAGCAGCTTCCTTGTTTAATGGATCATTGGGATTAGGTTGTAAGAATAGATGTAATATCCCTGCAAATATGAGTTGTAATGTCAATGTAGGTTTCCAATCATTACGTAAAATATTCAAACACACATGTCCATCAATATCAATATTCGGATGATATATCTTTTCCATGCATTGAAATTCGGGACTGGAATGTGGGTATGATTCAGGAATTTTGCATTGAAATGTGAATTTACCACCACTATAGTACCCAGTATCTGGCTTCACAATGAGCTGAATGTTCATAGGGTCATCATTGCTATACTTTAGCGACACACAAGATATATCTTCATATTCTTGCAAATCCTTCTTAGCTCTAAGAAAGGCAACGGAGGTGGTACCGCTAAGAGAAGGGATACCACTGGTATCACCACTAGTACTATTGTTTTCTCTGTTTTTGGCTGCAGCTGCAGCTTTGGCGGCTTGTAGTTTCTTAAGTCTGATCTGCGGGCGTTGGTTAGTATCTCCATTAATCAGCGCAACAATTTCGGGGAGGACATACCATGTTTTGTTTGCTGTTTACTTCTCTTCTGTACCCTCTGGCTAAGACATACTACTCTTCACTTCTACTATACCCGATGACTAGTAACTAGTAAGGCGTAAGGCGGGCGCGCATCAAATCCCCAATAACCAATAACCAATAACCCGTCATAAAACATAAAACAAAAATATTCAACCTCGAATCGGGCACCGAGCAGAAACACTGCAAATTAACCACTCACTCATTGTAAACAAACACACCACCTCACAACTTCACTATATCACCACATCGAAGGATAACCCCCAGAGCCCAGAGAATCATCGCGCCCCACTTGAATCCAACCAACCAACCAACCAGATACAATACATCGCACCCATGTCTGGTATACACGGTGACGAGACACCACAGACCCCACAGGCACCACTGGGCCCGGATCCAGATTTTGATCTCGATTTCGGCACTGATGTTGGCAATTCAGATTATAACTCAGACTTAGATGAAGAGATGCCATTACATCCGGTATCATTTCCAACATATACGACGACTCAAGACTTGAAGAGTCAACTCTCACAATTGCAACAGAAATTGAATTTTGGAGGGTCTGGATCAAATGAACTTCATGACAACAATAACAATAACAATATTACCGTTGATGATGACGCTTCTGACATGTCCTTTGACATTAGCGATTTAGGAGGCGCATTCGGCGTTGGTGGAGCTACTGGTAATGATAGAGCCCTTGTACAATCTACAGCACCACATTCTTCATTATCATATGTTCAAGAACCTGATAGGTCCGTTGATTTTTTAGGAGACTTGAGTGATGGTTTACTTATGGAATCACGTAAATTGAATTATGAGAACAAACAATTCAAGAGACAAATTAAACAGCTTTTGGAAGATTGTGAAAACAAAAATACGGAGATTTCAAACTTGTCAGAGTTGAATAATAAATTGTGCACTAAGGAGGAAGAACAGAGTGAACAACTCTGGAAACTGGAAAGTGAATTGAGAGATTTCAAATCAGCATTGGATCTCACAAAGACTGATTTGGTGAAAGTCCAGAAGGACAATGCACAATCCCTCTTGCTCGTAGAGACACTGAAAAATACAATTGAAGAATTGAAGAGTGAAAAACAACAACTGGTGGAATCTTCCGGTAAAACCATTACCAAATTGAACTCTCAGATTGATGAATTGAAAGAATCAAATGATAATTTGAACGAGGAAAATGATGTCCTGCATAAAAATATATTAAACTTGAGTGAAACTGTCGACAATTTGAAACATGAAATTGAAACAAAGTCTGCAACCCCTACCGAGGATACTTCATTCAGTGAAGTTGATGATTCCATACTTCAAGACCCACTACCTGCATTCCTGCCTAAGGATTTTGATCAATTGGATACTGAATCGTTACAGAAAAACTTGAAAGTTTCATACCAACAATTGATGAAACTTAAATCTCAAAATGTGAAGATGAAGACGGAATTGTTAAGACTCAAACACGCTTCTCCAAAGGGTAAGAAAATTCGCAACTTGTCAAATAGGGAAAACAGTATTTTGCCAGAATCTGCCACGCAGTCATCTTGGGCTAACTACAATGATGATTCATTCATGAAGCCATCGAACATAAACTTGACACCTGGATTGGATAGTATAATGTCCAGAGACGATAACGATAACGATAATGATAATGAAGATGATGACATTGATATTGATATGGATCTCGATATCGGCGATGAACATGATATTTCTTTCGACCCATCTCAAATGGACGGCAGTAGCCCTGTCAAATTGAGAAAGCTCTCAATGAATTTGGCCAAACCATCTTATATGCTCATTGTCCCACAGACTACTCTTGATACCACCGGTGACAAGTTTGACCTTCAACAGCTGGATTTTTCCAAATATAGAACGATACCTGTCCCATCGTCTCTAAATGATCAGTTAATTGATTTGGCGGTTAAAGAAGACAATGCGTTTACCACAGCTGACCATTTACAGTTGATACCTACGAAGAAAATACAAGAGTTCAGTGATGAGATTGAAAAATTAAAGACGGATATTGGCCAACCTTCTCTAGACTACATTAGCTCGAAATCAAAAATTCTCAACCACACTCTTCTTCCAACTGAAAGTCACGCATCATTATTGTCTGAAATAGAAGAAAAGAAGAACCAGATTGCCGCATTTGAGAAGTCCCACGATGCCAACCAAAAGTCTATTGATGTTCTAAAGAAGGAGCTTGAAGTTACATCCAGTGCATTTGAAGAGATGAAATCTAAGATTGATGAACTCAATTCGGTCATTGACTCTCCTACGAGAGAATATATTGTGGCGAAAGCAAGCTCCCAAAGCATGATTACTGTAGAAACTCAAAAGTACCAAGATATTCTCACTCGCGTGGAAAAATTGCAACATAATATCAATGAATCTGATGCCCATCTAAAGTCACTGGAAACTACTATTGATACCCTCAAATCAGAAAAGAAGGCGTTGGAAGAGAAGGTTGCATCCCCCGAACTAGACTATTTGAAGAAGAAGGCAGATTCTGTTAATCATGTAATTATTCCAGTGACCGAACATCATGCTCTAACATCTAAGATAATAAAGCTCAAGTCTGGAGTGGACGAGAGAGACCAGAAGATTAATATGATCATGGAAACCAATACAGAACTCGAAACTAAGCTGGATGGATTGCAGAAACAGTTTTTCGATGCAAAGTCAAAGATTGGACAGCTAACTTCCGGGATAGATACACTGACCTCCGAGAAGAAGGTTCTTGAAACCAATCTGAAGTTACCAGCTCTTGATTATCTCAAAGAGAAAGCAACTAGTTCTGATCATATTATGATTCCACTTTCTTCACATACTGAAATGGTCAGCAACATAAGTTCTCTTGAGACTCAGTTGAAAGAGAAGGATGTGAAGATTACCAGCTTTACCACTGAACTTGACTCCAATCAAACTGTTATTGATAACTTGCGTCAAAAAATTGAGCTTAACGAGAGCGAGATCGCAAAACTGAACGCCAAAATCACTGCTCTCAATGACCACAAGAAAAATCTTGAGGATAGTATCAACTCTCCACAACTTGATTATGTCAAACAGAAGGCAAGCGATGCAGGATATGTTGCTGTCCTACAATCGACACATGACGAACTCACTAGTAAAGTTCCGGCTCTAGAGTCACAATTGCAAGATAAGGTCAATGAGATTGCTGCTCTTAACAAGAACATAGACTCTAGTAATTTGGAAGTGAAGAAGCTCATGGGACAAATAAATGTCTCGGATACTAAGCTTGTTGCCTTGAATACCGCCATTGACGAAATGAAGAATGAGAAGCAATCCATTGAGGCTAAACTGCAAACTCCAGATCTTGAGTATCTCCAAGAAAAGGCTACGTTATCACGTCATGTCGTGATTCCAGAAGCTGAACACATTGATCTCACGTCTAAGATTCCGGTCTTTGAGTCTCAAATCAAGGAGAAGAATGTCAAGATCGCAGCACTGATGGAAACCATCCATTCTTTGGAATCCAACCTCGGAAAAGTTGAAGCAGAGATCAGTTCTGTCAAAATGTCTTCTGAAGACTTACAACTTAGATTGAATGAACTTCAACAGGCATATGACTCTCCGGATATCCAGTACATTAATACCAAATGTACGGACTTAAAGATTCATCCAATCTCAGTTGCGGAATTCACTGAATTGAATAATGATCTTGCCTCCAAAAGAGCGAAGTTATCCCAGCTATCCGAAGAGCTTTGTTCCATCAAATCCGAAAAAGATGAAATGCTTCAACTAAATGAGAAGGCGGAAGAGAAGATTGAGAATCTCACGAAAGAATTGGAAAAGCTTTCCGCAAAGCATTCAAATCTAAGCGACAAGTATGAATCTCCAGGTATTGACTACATCAAATCTAAGGCTGAGACACACGCACTTACTGCTATACCATTGAGTGAGCATGCATCACTGAAGAAGAACCTAGAAGATAAGCAAACGGAGATTGATCATTTATCAAACCTGAAGGAAGATTTGAACAGCAAGCATGCTGAAATCGAAACCCTCCTGAAAACGAAGCTGGAGCTAGACGACAGAATTACTGATCTCTCCAAAAATTTGGTCGAAAGGGAAGCTGAACTAGTGTCATTGAAAGCTCAAATAGAGAGTCCATCTGCCGATTATATCTATGCGAAATCAGTCTCTCATAACCTGGTTGCACTGCCAATTCCTGAGCTCAAATCATTGAAGGATGACCACGAATCTACAAAGAAAGAACTTGCCGAATCTATTTTACAAATAAAAGAGAAAGAAAGAGAACTCGTGTCTGTTGAGAAATTGAAGGATGATTTGGCCAAGCAACTGGAGATAAATGGTACCACTACTGTTTCCCTCAACTTGCACAATTCCGTTCAATCTGAATTGAACCAAACGAGAAAGGAACTTTCTGAGCATCAAAGGGAAATTGAAACTCTTCGTCATCTCGAAGTTGAACTGCAATCAAAGAAGGAGGATATTGTCCAAATGCAAACTAAGATTGATGATTTGAGGGAGAAGGAAAATAAACTTGCCGATTTGGAGACTGAAGTTGCTCACCTGCGAACCGCTCAAGAGGAACTCCATGAAAAACGTGCCGAATTAGAACAGATGAACATTGATAATGACGAAATGCAAAAGCAAATCGATTCATTGAAGATGAAAGAGACTGCGCTTGAAGATGCCATTCTGAAGATTGAAGAAAAGGACGCACATCTGAAACAGCTTCAGTCTACACACGACAATCCTGAGTTTAACTACTTGGAAGGAAAGCTCAAATCTCTTGGATTTGTTCCTATATCCTTAAAAGAGCATGAATGTAGTGTGCAAAGTCTGAAGGATCTGGAAGATAATAAGTTGAGACTTACTGCAATGGAAGATGAACTTGCCGAAATGGCCAACTCAAAGAAGGAAATTTTGGACATCAAGGAAAATCTTGAAAGGGAATTGTCAGATCTTCGATCTGAACTCGAGAGGGAAGTCTCTACTTCCGCTGAGTTGAAATCCAGTATTGAAAATCCTGGTAGCGATTATATCAAATCGAAATCATCATCTTTGGGTTTAGTTACTCTTCCTCTCACTGAGCACAAATCCTTAACAGCAAAACTGAACTCTCTTAACGATAAAAGTAGAACATTAGAGGCTGACATTTCTGACTTGACTGAGGAGAAGGCTGAACTTCAAAAGAGAATCAAAGAACTTGAAGCATTGCAAGACAATCCATCAAAGGAATATATCCAGTCGAAGTCTGCATCATTAGGCATTATTCCGATCCCTATTGCAGAGCACCAATCTAAGCAATCTGACATCAAGAGGAAGGATATACTTATTAAGCAATATGAAGCGACAATTCAGGATTACAAAGACTTGAAATGTACTCTTGAAGCTAAGACCTTAGAGCTGGACGATGTCCAATCTAAATTGAAGCACTCGGAACAGGAACACACCGCTGCTATCGAGAAACTTGAATCTTTAAGTTATATCGTTGATGCCAAAGAATCTGAGATGAAGAAGATGAGCAAAGCGTTGGAAGAGCTCACCCAAAAACACCAAGATCACGTTCAGAGTTTTGAAACATTAATGAAGAACGTTGAAGAAAAAGATTTGGAGTTAAACAAGTTAGATGCACAGCTAAGTGAATCATTACAAAAGCACGAAGAAGTTTCACAGAAAATGGACCATTTGAGAGATAGTGTATCTGCTAAAGAGGTCGAACTTGATGATACCACTACCCAATTCCGTGAGATGACTCAATTATACCAATCTCCTGCATTAGATTATTTGAAGGAGAAATTGATTGATCATAACCACGTCGCTATTTCGAACGAAGACTTGGATAACCTTAAGAAGACCAAAGAGATGGCCATCTCCAAATCCGCTGAACTGGAGAAATCGATCCAAGAGACCACATCAAAGATACAGGTGCTAGAAGAGGAAAGAGAAAGTGATTACGCCAAACTGGTTGAAGTTGAAAAGAAGAGAGATGTATCAACTACACAGATTTCCGAACTTGAAAAAAGATTAGAGGATTCCTTGGTAGCATTTGAAAGTCTAACCGCTGCGAAGCTTGAATTAGATGGTAGATTGCAAGAGTACGAAAGAAGTAACGATGAAACCAACAAGAGGGCAATTGATCTGGAGAAAAGAAACAATGATCTCCAGGCTCAATGTGATAAGCTATCCACTACCAACGCAGAAATTGTTGCAGAATCTAAAGAGGTGGCACAGTCGAGAGAGGAAGTGCTAACAAAACAGGTTGAGCTGGAAAAGTCGGTGAAAGATATTTCTGTTCGTCTTTCTCAAACTGAAGCTGAGAAAAAGGAGGCTTGCGCCAAAGTTGCTGAACTAGAGAAAGATACAGCTGCTCTACAAGCTACAATTAGCGTGAAGGATCAACAACTGCATGAGAATACGACGTCCTTACAGAGTAGAATCAATGAATTGGATAGTGAACTCAACGAAAAGAGTATAGCAGTAGCTGAGTTGGAATCGTTGAAAGCAGAGCTCGTGACCAAAAAAATTGAACTGAAGAATACCATGGAAAACTTGAATGAACTGAAAATGAAGTATGATTCACCAACCCTCGAGTACCTATCAACGAAGTTGACATCCCTTGATCGTATCTCCCTACCAATTGCAGAACATAAGAATATGGTAACATCAAAAGAAGATGCAGTTCAGCTCATCGATGCGTTGAGATCAAAGCTCGATGCAGCGGAAGAGAATTTGGATAAAAAGAATGCAGAACTAGATATAGCTCTCCAACAACTTAAAACAAACAAGAGAGAACAGGAAGAAGAGGTCGCAATACTTAAGTCGAAGAGCTTAAGTTTGGATATGCAAAAGTCTACTTCAATTGCCACTGTCACCTCTGATAATATACACGATCTAGCCAACCAATCTGCAGAATTTTTGATTCCATTACTAAAGGAGAAGGGTTATTCAGTGCTACCAAACGATGAGTATGAAAGATTGCTACACGCAGACGTGGAACTTGATGATATTGCTGATATTACTCACGAAATGGAGGAGCTGGAACATGATCTAGAGTCCAAAAGAAGTATTCTGGAAGACTTGGATGCGAGATCAAGAAGTTCACTTGTTTCTGCTGATGACTCCATGGTCAGTACTGTTGTTCCTGTTGAGACCGTCTTGTCTGAAAAGGCTGAAGCTTTACATAATAAGATCGATGAGATTTCTAGTACACTTGCTGCTTTGAATGACAAAAAGTCGGTTCTTATCAAGCAGGTCAGCAGGCTGTCTGTTTCCTCCTTTGATGGAACCAGCAAAAACCTGAATGGGAAGTTGTCTAACAAGTTGAAAAAAATCGAGAACGAAATTGAAATCAAGGAAATCGAACTGAAGTCCCAACAGAATGCTTTAGTTGCCGTTGAAGCTTACATGAACAGAGCGAAGGATCTGACACTTCCACCAGTTGTGAAACAAGTTCCAAACGCTGATCATGCTCATATTGCTGATTTAGAAACTGAAATTAAAGACCTTGAGGAAAAACACGAGAGCAAGAAGAATGAGTTTGAAAGCTTGAGGAAAGAGCTCAACAGGACATCAGAACCTGGTTTATTAGCTGAAAGATTATCAATGTTAGGGTATCATGTTGAAGCACCGGATGGTAAGGAGTTGTCTTTGAACTACTTGAGAATGAGTAACAAGAATGTGTCTCATGCAGCACTTGTTAAGAGTAAACACTTCGACGCCACGACTGGTACGTACAATCTTGATTCACTGTTTAAGGATAATGACTGGATGTTATTGACTTCATCCAAGATGAAGATAGCTCAAGCATTAGACTATATTGCACATGTTTCCTACGATGAACTAAAATCAAAGTTGAATAGTTCTGGCTATGTTCTTCTCAAGGATCCAGAGTATAAAGACTTGGTGACTAAGAGTAATGAACCTAAGCTTCCTGCTATGATGAACGAATCCGAGCTTCAACAATATGCAAACAAATTGCACCTTCAACTCATCAATGAAAATGAACTTAATAAGTTGAAGAACCATACTATCAGTACTCGTGACTTGGCTCAAAAGTCCAAGGAGCTTAACTTGGTCTTACTATCCAGCGAGGAAGTGAAGAAGTTAAGGGAGAATGCGAAATTGACAGCGGAGAATATCAGTACAAATGCATCGGCCCTGGGATTGATGTGTATTCCAAGGAAGCAATATTTAGCAACCACTGTGTCGAAAACGCCAGACATTCCTAACGTCATTGTTTTGCCTAACTCTTACTACAAAATACTCACAAGAAGTCACGATTGGTATAAGAAGAACAAGCATTTGCTCACATCTCCAAAGACTGCGACAATTGATGAGAACGAATCTTTTGAAATCAAATCCATGTCCCCAAGTACATTCCAACAACCACTGGGTCCAAATCAGACACATCTGCCAGGTACTGATGTCGATCGTGTCTCATTAAAATCTGTTGGCACAGTAATTACCGAGAAAGATGTGATTATCAAGGCAGTTATGAAGACGGTCATTGGTGAATTCCTTTATAAATATTATAGGAAATTGGGGCCATTCACATCCATATCAGACACGAGACATCAAAGATATTTCTGGATTCATCCATATAGTATGACCCTATATTGGTCCACTGCAAACCCTGTTTTCTCAGATCCTGCTAAGAACCAGATTAAGGCAATTACTATCTTGGACGTTGTTAGTGTCGAGGATAACAACCCACTTCCCGTGGGTGTCTATCACAAGAGTTTGATTATCAAATCTTTCAATAAGAATCTCAAATTGACGTGTCCAACAAGACAAATTCATAATGTCTGGTATAATTCCTTGAGATACTTGCTAGACAAAAATCCAAAGCAGATGATCAATGATGACAATGTTGAAAATCAGTACGAGCAAGATTTCACCATGGACAAAAAACTTGAAATTGAACGTTCTCAGAGCCAGGCTATCAGGCAGAGCCGTATGGGCTCTTCCACTATGAGTGCTAGGCGGTCACCTAGTATGATGATTCCTAGAGCTGAACCAAGATCTCCTGGATTATACAACAGGTCTACGTCAACGAGATCTTTTTCCAGTCTAAGAGGACATCCTAACTAGTCCAATCATTCACATTATATAGTTTTCAAGTCAATATGGGTACGTTAATCACTATCCAGATACTATGTGTAGGGAATTATTGAATAAAAATGAGATAGATATTAATGTTAAGAGAATGTAGATATGAAAGGTAATCGAGAAAATGTAAATATCAAAGAACGAAAAAAATAGTGATAGTGAAACTGAAGTTTGGAAATGCATGCACGCTGCGGGGTAAAATACAATCTGTTAAGCAAAACATGAGTCGTGGGAAGTAGATTAGGATATAATATCATTAAGTTGGAATTTGCAGTTGAGCCCGTGTCTAGTTTAAAGCACCAGAACCTGGACTTTTGTAGAATGGATTGAGAACACGGACAGTCAAACATGGCAAGGACATACCAATTTCAGACCTGAGCAAAACTGGAACCTTCTGCAGGAGACCCACTTCTTGGATATAATTGTTTCCATCGATGGAGGTATGTAAATTCTTCAAATATGGATCTAGTGGATTCTCACCAGCGGAATGCTCTGAGACTTCAATCTGAGGGGCTTTCAAATTTAATCTCGCTAAAAGTTTGGACATCTCTGGGCTCAAGGAACTGGAATCATCCTTTGCTTCCTCCTCTTGATTCTTTGCAGCGTCAAAGGCAGAAACTCTGAATTTGTTCTTAATGGAAGTTCTGTAAGAGAGTGGTTCATTCTCATCATCTGGAACATATGTGGCAGAGTCGACATTGGGTTCCCAGAAGAGCTTCAAGATTTTATTAGTATTATCAAATTCGGCCTTAGAAAGTGGCAATTGATCACCATGTACTCTCTTCTCGATACCGAATTCTGGCAGATAAACATCAAAGGCAGATTCATAAACCTGCAAAACGTAACCAGTGCACAAGACCTGTCCAGTTTTAGAGCTCATATCATTGATAGTTTGACATAACAAAAGATGAATTGCTTGCTCCTGAGTGGCAGTAGCACAATCTTTCTTAAAGTTACAGTAGTCGCTGATAACCTTCAAAGAGTCAACATCTTCTGTGTAATTTGCAATGTCATTGTTCAAGATACTCTTCAACTGTCTATGAACGATAATGTCGGCATATCTTCTCATCGGTGCATTAAAATGAGTGTAGGTTGGTAAATTGAATAGGTAATGGCCAAGGTCTTGATCAGTTTTACCAGCAATGACATATTTACCCCGACCCATACATTTCACCAAAATAGTTTCCACCGCCTCTCTCTTTATAGGATCGTCAATAGTCAAAATGGAGTTTTGAAAACTACCTGCACTGGTAGTATCGAGTTTGACTCCCAACTGGGCAATCTTCTCCTGATAGTATTCAAACTTATTCAATGTTGGAATTGGAAATCTTCTCAAGAATGCACGCTCGCCGAGCGCAGAATGGATTTTCTGAGCAACAGCGGCATTTACAGTATGGAAGATCTCATCAATTACTAAGCTAGAAGGGATATTATCGTAAATATTCAAGCTCAATTTAACCCTCTCATCGTCCAATTGATCTAAAAGTGGGAGTGTATTTCTGGTATTCAAGTTCATATTGTTCAATCTCTTCTTTTTCAATCTAGATGCAATTAACTCCAATGAAGCGAAGTATCCAGAAATGGCAGTTTGAACCGAGTCATTTGATTTGTCCAAGTATTTATCCATTTCATCGTAAGTGACACGTTTAGTAGGAGTAACTACAGTCTCTCCCATCCAGACATTTTCAATTTCAAATGTCAAGGTGTCAATTTCAAAGACGACAGAGACCGCCGGTGACTTTATGCCTTCTTGGAAGGAAACCAATTTATTGATGTTTTCTGGAAGCAAGTTAACACTCTTTTGAGGTAAGAAAACACCATGTGATCTCTTTTTAGTTCTCTTGTCCAAGTTGGAGCCATTGATGATATATTCACTGACATCAACGATATGAATACCCAACTCAATCTTTTCACCTTGAATGCCCTTAACATGGAAGGCATGATCCGAGAAGAGACCATTCTGGGAACAGGCAATAATGTAGTCATCGTGGAACTCCTTCCTACTGGATTTAGATAAAATGTAGTCGGTTGTTGGGAATTCCAACATGTATTTCTCCTCACCGTCAACGTATTCATCACACATAAAATTGTTGTTCCTCAAAATGGATTCAACTTCAACAGCTTTATCATCAGTTGCGCCCAATCTAGAAACTAGAGTACCAAATGGATGCAAAGAGGTGATTGGCCATCTTTTGATGGATGCAATGAACGTTTGGTTGGCATATTTGTCATGATTATCGACAAAGTCCTTAGGTGCTTGTTCGGTCGGAATGGCAATCAAAGGAACTTTCTTGTCGATAGGCTTGAACCAGACAATCTTCGGCTTGTAGTTAGCCTTATTGTTGTTATTGTTGCTATTACCGTTATTGGAACCTTCATCATCTTTCTCCTTCTTGGCAGCCTGAGAAGGTCTCAATAAGCCCAAAGTACCTGAGAAAAGTTGACCTGGAACACGATCAATGACAGCGACAACGTGGCCTGCATACAATGGCTTTGCATCATCATTAATCTCTTCTTCTTCAACAAGCAATAAGGATTGACCTTCCACTTCAACGTCATCATTTTTCTTTTGTATAGGTCTTTGCTTCAAAGAACCCTTTCTATTCAAGCTTCCGCTGGATGATTTAGCACCAGAAGGTTGATCAGCCGCTGAAGAAGTACTGGCATCATTATGGACATCATCTTTGACATCATTGTTGAATTTAGTGTCTTTTCTTCTCTTCTTTTCCTCCTTCTCCCGTTTGGATGACCACACTTCATCAACAACTAACAGTTCAACTGCAACTAAATCACCTTCGAGTGCTCTGTTACGGTCTTTAGATCCACAGATGAAAATATCGGCATCTAAGAGACCATCAGTGGAGACATAAGCGTCAGACCTGTTCTTCTTGTTAACTCTCAAAACACCTGTAACGAGCTTGCCTTCATTAATTAATTCTGGTAGAGAGCTCTGTGGTAGATAAGGAGCGAAAAGAGATTTTCTCTGGTTTTGGTTAGTGTTAAATTGGGATATTGAAGAAATGGATCCCCCGTAAGAGTTTTTAGGTCTATGACCAGGCAAAAAGTTTTGAGATTCAAAGGCGAAAGAGTTACTTGGAGCGTGGGTTGGAGAGGAACTAGAAGAATGCTTTCTCCAATTTGAGTTCAGATCAGATCCTGTGCTCTTGTGACCCAAATTTGATTGTCTCTCGGCAAAGAAAGGTTGAGGAGGTTGTAGAGATTGCTGTTGAGAAGATTGTTCATTTGATTTTGGTGGGAACTGGAAAGATCTTTGAGGCGATCTCTCAGACGCCATAGATCTATTTCTTGAATGTAATCTATTCGAAGGAGTGATAAAGTCCTGATCATCTGATTGTGTTTGAGGAGAAGCAGGGAATTTGAAAGTCGGAGGATTCAAGACATTTGGTGAAGATAGGGAAGGAGAATTTTCCTTAACATCGGCAGTGGTAGAACCTATTGAAAGTTTGGATGGTGAATTGTATCTCTGAGCATGCGCCTCTGCTGCGGCCTTCTTGGCTTCAGCCAAACCTAAAGAATGTCTTCTGGTGTGACCCAGAGCTTGAGGCCTAGAGTCTGTCTTTGAGAAAGGAATATTACCAATTGATGTGACGGATGATTGTGATCTTCTGTGGTTTCTTGGAGAAGTGATATACCCCGAATTATCTGGATCATTATAGTCGGTATTGTTTGAACTAGAAGAGGATCTATTATGGTAAGGTGAAGCATTAGCATTGTTAGTAGAGTTATAGTTTCTATTGTTAGAGTTCCCTGCATTCAAAGTAGATGCTTGATTGGCAAAAGATCCCACAGTATTGTTGGGGAGATTTAGGTTTGGTGATGGAGGGCAATAAGTTATATTAGCAGGAGGTTGCAAACCGGAGAAATTTGGGTTTGGGGTATGTAAGCTACCTTGGGCTTGTTGTTGAAGGATTTGTTGTTGTTGAGCTTGAACAATCTCCAATTGACGTTGTAAACTGAGTTGTTCCACTGTAATGATATAAATGAACAAAGTAGAATTCTTTTGAGTTAGTATGTGCTGAATTGCGAAGATATTAAAGTAAAACATGCAAGGGGCGAGGGAGATGATGCGGGGTATGATACGTACACATGAGAGTTGTCAATTCACTTGGTGATCTTCTGTGAGCAACATGAAGTGTTCTAGGCTTAGCGCCTGTTGTTTGAACAGTTGGTTGTTGTTCCCGTTGTTGATGTTGTGGCCTATAAGCACCCTGTTGATTAGGATTATCCATTATAATAGTCTTTTTTTAGAAGTGTATAATGGTGTCGTAGTTGATAAGTTTGCAGCAGACGTTGCAATGATGGAATAATACTTTATGGTATAATATAGAGTGGATTGCGATGTAAGGTGTGCGCTATGCCGCCGATGGCGAATTGAATTGGCTGGGTGGCGTGGAATGGCAAATTAGCAGGTACGCAGATGGATGAGCAGATGGGTGCGCAGTGCAATTGGTGGCGGGAGATGCGGATGTGAAAGGAATGGGTGACAGTGCTGTGAGAGCAGTGGTAGCAGTTGCTAGTAGCTGTGTGGATGGGCAATTGCGGTACTGTGCAGTGCTATACTATGTTGAGCTGCTGTTGAGTTGCTGTATTGAACTGAGCTTCCTGCGTTCCGCTTGCCGTCAGACTGGGGGAGTAGCTGTCTCCAGTTCCCACTTTCAAGCTTTCCACTAGCTCTTTCCACTTTTCGGTTTCTGCTCGCACCTCGCGCCCCCTTTTCCCTTTTCCAATTTTGCCCCATTTTAGGCTTTAAAGCTTTTTTGCCCCCCATATATTGAGCATTAAGTCTACAGTTTCCCCGTTGCCCCATTGATCAATTTTACGCAACATTCTCCCCATTAAAATTTTAAAACGCGAAACACGAAACCCGCCCCGGCTTTTCGACTTTCGACTTTCGCTTTTTACTTTTCGCTTTTCACTTTTCACTCAGCGAATTGCGAATTGTCCGCGCACAGCGGTGGGAACCCACTTCGATTCCACTTGGGCGCCTCAAATCTGAGACTGACTGGTGCGTACAAGCGTTACTATTAGCAGGCACCAAGGATAACGACTGCAACCACACCACACCACACCAAAGCACACGTCTCACGCCAGACACTACATCACGTCCATCCCAACCACATTGCTAGTACGTTCACCTAAAAGCGCAGTACAGAGCAGCCGCTTCTTACCATTAGAAATAGAACCATCTTGATTTTGATCTGATCCGACAAGATCTCGTCGCTGGGTCCTTTTTTTTCAACCTGGGAACCGGAGGCTCATGGCTAATGGCTCATGGCTAATGGCTAATGGCTCAAAAACTACAACATTCAATCACAAACGTATTTCTGATGCATATTATCTCTCTATAATAACATCTACTAACTGATTATACCCCCCAATGTTCTCATTTCAATTTATTTATTCAACAGACTGTCCTCCATCGCAACGATCATGGAAGAAACCGCTACAGATACGCCCATGGAGATCAACTCAAATAAGAATGAACCATCTGAACGATACATTTATCAATACACTGGTATGACTGGGTATCTCACTCACGTACGTCATCGCTCTAATGGTTATGATAATGACACCTTATGGAATGAGGAAACTATGTACCATTATTGTAACCTTCTCTTGGATCAATATCACAATGATGATAATGAGGTAAATATTGCTTTATTTAGGACTTATGCAAGTTATGGACCGAAAAAGAAAAATATTGAAGTTTATTTTCATCCTTTCCTATGGAAACAACAATGGCATTTGGCAATTGGATTCACTAAATATGAGAAAATACTTCTCTTAAATTGTTCTGATGTTTCATACAATAACGATACCACAAATAATCTCGAGGGAGAACCCATAAAATTCCCATCATTCCCTACAAAGGCATCTCTACGTATAGAGCAATTTATCTGCTTTTTCAAACAGAAACTCTCTAAACATTCATTAAGATACCCACGCTTGCATACTGATCTTTTCATGCCTTCCACCCCATATAATGCCATCAACTTGCTTACTGTTATCTTCAGTTTCTGTTTTGATCCAATATCTTTAGTGCGCATCTTTTGTGATCCACAATTCACACCACGTAAGTTCGATATTAGCGATATGCATCCTATCATTAACGAGATTGACGACATTTTCATGAAAAGTTACCTGCAAATGAAGGAGCAACAGCGTGAGAAACAAGAGATGGAACTTTTGTTAAAAGAGAAAAAAGAAGCTGAAAGAATGAAGCAAGAGAAGAAACGTTTAGACGAAAAGAGGCAGCTTTTAGAGCAGAAAAGGAAACTTCTGGAAGAAAAACAACGTCTCAAAGAGGAAGAAGCTCACCGAGAGAAAGAACAAAAGGAACTCCAAATTCAAGAGCAACTCAAAAAGGAGAATGACATAAGACAGCGTGCACAACATGAAAAGTTGGAATTGCTAAAAAATCAACAGAAGCGCCAATTGGCAGTGGTCGATGATCAGTCATTGGATACCATAGCTAAACGCCGGAAACATGCATCTGCGGTTAATGGATCACTGACTACTCCAATTGAGATCAACGATCTCGACGACGATGAAGACGAACAAGAGGTAGATCAGGACAGAAAAGACGAAGCGGAGTATAATAAGTATCTCAACTACAGATTGCAAACGACAGATGTTAAGAAAGAACGAGAGGACAAACTCAAGCTTGTCTTCAGCAAATCATATGCTCAAGAGTTTAAGAAAAATATCCTAGACATGTCACTTTTCCCACCGGTTGAGAAGTTTGATCACATGTACCAGAATTTGGAACTCATCTGCAAGAATCCGTTAACTGCACCAGATATGCAAACTTCATCGGAAGTGAAGCCCGGTCCACAGCGGAACGAATACGACATTAGAGAGACCCTATTTGTCCGCTACCAACGTAGACAACGACAAGAATTTGATGAAGTGAAATGTGCCGAATTGCTAAAAAAGGACTCACTCAACCAAATAATCCCATTGGTGTACGAACACGGGAGTATTTATCTAATAAACATCAAAACCACAGACAAATTCCACTGCATCATCAAATGCATCTGCATATCTAATAGAGCCAATAGATCAGAGAGAGAGATTATGAAAAGTCACGCAGTGAGAAGACTCACAGAAATGTACGTCGAGAAATATAAGAGGCTTGTCATCAAAATTAGAACTTCCATCATTCACGTGAAATCTGCATCTTTCTACAGAGTGGCAATGCAATCAGTTTTCACATTACACCACATCCTATGGAAGGGGAAGTTTGATTTGACATTCAACCCGAAAAATGAAACATTAGAAAACTATATCGCCTTCTATGAGAAGATTATCAACTGTACATTAGCAGGAGACATGTTCCAGACAGAGCTGAACTTCAAGAGGCTTACGAAGCATGTACTCCAGGACACATGAGACATACTCTTGCATATTCACATGTAACATTAAAAACCTAAAAAAATACATTTATATAGACAAACGGTTAATTTAAATTTTAGTCTGCAGGAATATTGATGGCGTATAGATAATAAATAATATGGAAAGTCGTGCTATATGCTTATTTGATTAAAACATCGGCACCACCTGTCAAGATATCGTCGATCTCAATTTCATCCAATTTTGGGTATCTGAATCTCTTGGACAGGCTGTTTCTGGACTGGAAAGCTGATGCATGTCCTGAACTAGCAGCTGCAACCTTTCCAGTACTAGGTCTAAGGCCTGATGGAGCGCATGGGTGTACTGTCACTGTTGAATGTGCTGCAAGAAAGAAAGTGTAGAAATTGTAGCCGTTGTTAGTATTCAGTATTTAGTCAAATAAACCGCGAGAAGATGATGTAATAACGTACATAATGGATGTGGACCTCCAACAAACTTGATGAGAGGAACGTGCTGTAGAAGTCTAATAGACGCCTTCATTGTTGTGTGAATTGCTGCTGTACAATGCCTGTTTATGCCACGCGTGCAAGACTTTGCCCCCACACACACGAGTTGAGACTGGTACCCCCGGGAAGATTCATGTTCGCAGCGCAGCGTGTCTGAAATTATGAATTCCGAGCTCGACTCCGGAATGGGGGGAAACGGGAAATCTGCGGTGAAAACACAGTGTGAGCGACGCGTCGATTTAATCAGGTAAGTTGAGGGAACATGGATCCTGCATCTTGCATATCTCGCCCTTCAACCATAGCCATGAGTTTCATTTGCCCTCAGGTGTAAGTGAGTGGACATTACATTGCACAGTAGGGCAATCGATTTAAACAGCACACATAGAACCGATACAATGAATCACGATCCATTCCATTGGGGAAGACCTTCTGACAAGACCTATGGCCATTACAATTACAATATTTCCAACGCTTCCAATGTGGATAGAAGTGTCAAGGCCAACACAGATTTCCCTAAAATGCACACACAACAGCCCATGATCACTGGTACATCTGTTATTGCCATTAAATACAATGACGGTGTCATTATGGCTGCAGATCACATGGGTTCGTATGGATCCATGATGAAGTTGGATGATTTACAGAGAATAGTAAAGGTTGGCGAAGATGCAGTCGTTGGTATATCTGGTGATATCAGTGATTTCCAATATTTAGAGAGACTCTTGGATGATTTGCAAGTGAATGATTCATATGATATGGATAATGAAAACTTAAAGGCAAACCACTTGTCCGAATACCTTACGAGAGTCATGTATAACAGAAGATCGAAAATGAACCCATTATGGAATGCTATAATCGTTGCAGGTTTCGATGATAAGGGAAAGGTGATTATGAAACATGTGGATCTCTTAGGTGTCTCGTACTCTTCCCCTACTTTGGCCACCGGATTTGGTAACCATCTAGCCATTCCTCTATTGAGAAAGAAGGTTGAAACAGAAGAAGATGCTGCTAAACTTACAAAGGAAGAAGCGATCAAGACAGTGAAGGAATGTATGAAGGTTTTGTTCTACAGAGATGCAAGATCATGGGATAAGTATTCCCTCTGTGTTATAGAGGAATCGACAAAAAGCATCACCGTGGAAAAGGACGTTTCCGTGGAAGGAATGAAATGGGACTTTGCTCAACACATTACTGGTTATGGTGTACCACAGCTCTAGAGAGAGATCATCGATTGAATTGGATGTAAGAATGCTTTCTATATACGGTGTAATTAAGAACAACAGCAAATTGTAAAGGTGACTGTAAAAGGAATACGTTTGGTTTAAGGAGGAAGGAATTGGTGGATTTCCCTTAAACAATTAGGGACAACCCCGACAAGGCTATTGAATAGTGAATCTTCAAGTTATGCTGCTCATTCGCTAGTTTCAATTGTCGGAGAATTAGATATCTTGGGTTGACTTTATCCACCGTCTCCTTCACGTGTATGACGATGACGTTTAAACCGTCTAGAGGTTGCATATCTTGCATTCTATAATATTCGTCATTGGCACCGTATGTCTCTCTATCATTCCCATTTGCATAGTCAACACAATGTTTCCGTAATGCCAGCATTTCGTAGACAAGGTTGGTGGGTGACATGTGACCATAAAGTGGGGGAGGCATGTCCACAGTTGAGCATTCTATGACAATTGAACTCAAACGGTCATTTATAATCAATGGTGAGATAGTCTCCCAAATTTTGTCATTGTAGTGACAGTTGGAAGAGTAATCAGATTCGACATCTCCGAAAAAGAGCATATTGTAGTCGAATTTGTTGTCGGTGATGAGGAAGGCGGTACTGGGATAGCGACCAGCGCTATCGGAATCATTCTCAAAACTGCACTCACCATGTGATACTTCAAACGCTTTGATGCTATATCTCTCACATATGTCATCATATGATATCTGTGGTTTCATGGTAGTTAAGTTCACTATCCCCATGGAGACAAAATCCGGCCAGACACTTCCATTGAAAAGGTTCTTTCGTATTGAATCAATCGTAGGATGTAGTCCATAGATACATTTAGGGCTCCTAAAAGCGGGGGAGTTGATTATCAGACTGGAAATGTGATCCATATGTGAATGCGTTATGAAGTAACCATCAATGGCGTTGAGGATTTTGTTGGTTATTTGGTAGTTAGTCAGTTCAGATTGTATCTCTCCGAGCCCATAGAAAGGAAGTTTGATATCAAGGTTGGAGGTGTCGATATAATGATGAATCGATTCTTTAACCACTTGATTATCATTCTCATTATCTTTAACATCGCCCTCACGGCTGCAATTATCTTTACTCGCGTTATTGACGTTGAAAGTATTCGGGTAAAGCTCCAGCAAGAAAGAGGACTTTAAGTAATCGAGTTTCTCTTTGCCTTCCCTATTCAAAATGTCAACAATGGAAGTCAGTCCTGTGCCGGCATCGAGTGCGAGAAGATTCTTGGTCTTGCAAGTATCATCAAGCAATTTCGTATTAGGCATATCCGATGGTTTTAGTAGGAAGGAACATGTTTTCCCTGATATTGGACCCCCTGAACACCCCAGGATGATGAGTTCAAAATGTCTCTTGTTTGTGGGCATAGTTCAATATGTTTTGCTTAGGTACTGGTTGAGTTCAGTAGATGATGTCCTACTATAATGGGGCGGGGCCCACAGATTCGATGACCGTATATCGCAGACTGGTCGCAGTGCATAGAAGACTATCACCAACGCTCTACGTTAGAGAACGACTACACCCTGTGCACAATCTATCTATATTGGGCTGGTCAGCTTCTACAACGTTGTACGGCGTACGGTACTATCGATGCATGGTAATAAATTCAAGCTAATTAGCCCGCCAATTAATATTGTATGCACACAGCCATATCGATCTCGAGCTTATAGCACCGGAGCTGCTTGTGTACGCCCTCGTGCGAGGTGCATGGATTGCGGGATTTGGGCTTCCACCTTCTACCGCAGGAGAAAATATGCATGGAAGCAGCTGTTTGCAAACAGGCAGACGACACACCCTGGCCTATAGGTTCGTACACTGCCTTACATAGCAATATCGAGCATCGAGTATACGCGGGGGAAACGCGCGTATGTAAGCTCTATTGAGTGTAAGGGTACAAGGCTTTCCACAGGAGAAGAGAGCATAATTTGCGATATGCTGCATTAAGTTTAGTAGAATGAGTGTGAAGTTGTGAGGAATGTATATAGATTTCACTCTAAGAACACGTGTATTATTGTCGGCCTTGAGCTGTTTACTTATACAAAAGATTTGTGGTATATTAACAATCTTAGTTTCTGGGATAGTGCAAAGTGCAAAGGGCAGCTGCTTAATTATGCTTCGCAAATGTTTTCTCAAAATGCTCGCTTGATCTGCCGATAAGCAGCAACAATTATCTCCGACCGTGGACGGCGATAGGCATATTGCATGTTTGGTTTTGAGTCGCTTGATACACATCGACATCGATCCACTACGTGTATACAACTGCCGGGAATGCCGAAACTGTGGCGTCGATCAAAAGTTCATACACGTATAGATGCCAAACCGTCGTCGTGCAAACATTGCATGCAGCATTCACTCAGTCTTTCATTCTCAAAGTGTGATTCCTTTTTACAGAACAGCTACAAGTAACATATTCCACAAAGAGAACAGGTAGTCATGCAGTCGCCCCTGAATATTAAAAAAATCGCCATCATTGGTGGTGGGCCCGGTGGTTTGGTCACTTTGAACGAACTATTACACACAAGCAGTGACGGATCGAGCACTATTACCTCCCCACACTCTGCGAACAAGTATCCATCCAATCCCGCATTTGATGAAATTGTCGTTTTCGAGCAAAATGAGTGTATCGGTGGAGTTTGGAACTACAGTGACAGGACGGATCCAAAGTTTCCTCAATATGTGGATGACTACTCCAAACCCAATGGATTGAGACCTAATTTAGCTTCTGAGATCAATGATCTCAACAATTGCACAGAGGCATCACCATGCAAAGTACCCATTGATGCTGATGTCAGTAGTAAACTTGACCACTTATGGAACAAGAGTGGTGTATATGATCACCTGTTCACCAACATCCCAAATCACCTCATGAGATTTTCCACAAGTTTCGATGAACCCGTGAAATTAGACCATAATTCAAAAGCCTATCAGCCCTTCGCTACACATCCAAACGTTATAAACTATCTCAAAAATTATGCAAAGAAATACGACTTGGAGAAATACGTCAGATTTAACTCGTCGGTTGAAAAAGTATACAAAGTAAATGATAAATGGCACCTAACAATATGCAAGGCTAACAAGTCTTCAAATACTCTAGAATACTATACCGAGAAGTTTGATGCAGTGGTTGTTTCAGTGGGCAGATTTAATATTCCCTTCTATCCGTTTATTATAGGACAGAAAGAGTTCAACGAAAAACATCCAGGAGTCATTGAGCATTCAAAATCGTTCAGGAGGACGGATGATCTCATAGGTAAGAAAGTACTTATTGTCGGAAGTAGTATAAGTGCCATGGATATTGCTCAGTATTTGATTCCAGTATCCGACTTGCACATCTCGAGTAACACAAAGGGCGTCCCCCGTGCTTGCGAGCCAACAGATAATACACAACAGAAGGCGGACTGGACAGATAAGGTATTCGGAGACCCTTCATTGAATTGGACAAAACACGGAAGAATTGCCAAGTTTGAAGCAGATACAGTGATATTTGAGGATGGGTCTCAAGAAAGCAATTTTGATGCAATATTATACTGCACGGGCTATCACTTATACTTCCCATTTTTGGATATCCCAGAGAATGAAGGAAAGGGATACATATCGGTGACCTCAGGGTACGACGGCAATCCAAACTATGCCTTGACGAAGGTTGACAACCTTTATTTATACACATTTACAATCAATGACCCGACTTTATGTCATACCGGTATTGCGCAGAATCCGCTGTTCTTTTTGACTTCCGAGGCTAATGCTGTGGCAATTGCTGGTTGTTGGTCGGGAAATAAGAAACTACCATCGCTCGAAGTTCAAAGGAATTTTATCAAGAGCAGACACGAAGGAAAGAAGAGCGGCTTCCAAAGCTATGATGAAACACAGATACGAGAGTTTATCAGACTCTGCTATGAACTAGCTCCTTCGGGTAGATTTGACTTTGTGCCGTACATCAGAGAAGGCGACATCATGGAATCCAAAGAAGTTTTGCACGACTTATTTTTTAAGTTTGCGAAGGGGGAGTACAATGAGTTTGACCCGTCTCTTCAATTTAGTGATCTTTGTTGACTCTTTCATGTAAATTTACTAAATAGTTCATTCAGATTTGGCTATCAATACACCAGTTCATCTGCTGCATGTATCCATTGAAAAGATTGGTGAATTTGTATATGTTAATTTCATTTACGGAACTTTAAATCACCCAAATCTCGCAAAATCTGTACATGTAAATACATGTGGAATGATGTCCATAGTAGGAGTCTGTGTTTCCCGAACATCCCTGCCTGGAGGGACAATGAGTTTTGTCATCTCGAATATTTCTCCTCAACGGCTATTCATGAGCTATTCAAGACTAGAATATTACATATTTTGGATGAGGTTTGAGAGCACACTTTTGTTGGTACCAGAAACGAACATTCATGCTTTTAAAACTGTTATTCCTTATCTGATATAATATGTAGTCCAGGATCTGTATCGTACCCTGGCAGTTACGAGGATATAACAAGCATGTTAAAATTTTAAACATGCACTACACCAGCTAATGGAGAAATGTGAAGCACTATGTCACTGTGCTATATCGTCCATGAAAAGTTAGGGGAACCACTACTTTGTCTGTATTGTCGGAAACTCTCTAATCCGGGTATGCCGACGTGCTAAGCCACCGATCGCGGCTAAATGAACCAAAAAACGCACATGCATGATTTTTCAGAAATGAAATCACGTTCAACAAATTGTTGATAATACCAGAAGCTGGAAACCCCAAAAAAGTGATACTGCTAACTGTCGAGAGGGCAGATAAATGGAGACTCTTAAGGTTACTAAGGCAAAACAGCCAGAAAAGAAAAGGTCACGCTCTGGATGCATCAGCTGCCGCAAACGAAAAAAGAAGTGCGATGAAATTAAACCAATCTGCACCGGTTGTTTGAACAGAAATGTTGTTTGTGAATACAAGCAGATTGCAAGCGACATGTATGGGAATGGCTCAGAAATACGCATTGAAACACGACTAAATGCGGGGTCGGTAATAGGATCTGAGATAGTTGTATCCCCAGAAAATAAGCAAACATTTCCAGAGAAGATCAACACAATCACAAATTTGAGGACACTTGTAGGCGAAACTGTGATGCGAATATTAGAGAACAACTTTTCCAACCTCAATAGTTTGTTTGATCATACAAGTCTCCAAAGTAAAGACAATGAGACTACCAATTTAGGAGATAACGCCACTGAAAATTTCCCCTCATTGGATGACTTACTTCCAATAGATTCCGATTTTCTCAACATAATATTTGAAGACCAACCTCAATATTTAGAGCTTTTCGCAAATCCCACACCATCCATTCCACAATCACTTGATTTGAAACTTCCGGTGCCACTTACTTTTGAGGAGTTGGGCTACTTTGAATTTTATTGTAAAAGTATTTTGCCCAATCTTTCCATTTTGCCACAGGAATTCAATTACTACACCAAAATATATATACCCATAGCATTCAAAGAGAAGTCAGTTCTCTATACCCTTGTGGCATGGGGATGTCGGATGCGGAAAAACATCAACCTCAATTTTCAGATTGAGAATAGAGAAGCAGACAACTACATTGTGCAGGTTAATGAATTTATCGACCATAATGAGAAGACGCTGGATCGGGAAAAGTTCATTACCAACTTTGTATGCTATATGCTACTTGTGTGCATGGAGGTTTCTTTTGGGGATACTACGAGATGGTCACATTACTTCACTTGCTGTTTCAATATGATAAATAAAATGCCAGGGAATTTTAGGTACCTGCTATCTGCCTGTTCCATAGAGGGCAACCTTCTAGCTGAGAATTTTGCGTATTTTGACGTGTTGGCATCGCAGTCCAATGAAAATGGTACGTTCTACCCAATGGCAGATTATCATGATCTTTTCAGCCAGAACAATACCACTAAAATCGTTCATGATCCATTACAAGGATGTATTCGTCCTCTCATTCTTCTTATTGGAGAGGTAGTGAGTATGTTAGTTGAGTACAGCTCATTGCAAATAAGTTTAGACCTTCCAGAGTGTGATAGATTTGATGTTATAAGCAAGATGATGAAGAAGTCTGAGGCATTGGATAAGTCCATACGATTTGCTAAACCTGACTTATCTTGTTTGCAATACCTCGATAGCTCAGACGAGCTCGAGTCACATTTGACATTATTTGAGGTTTATCAATTGTCCTCTCAAATTTATCTACGGCAAGTGATACGTAAACTGCCACCTGTTGTCCCCGAAATCCAAGTTTTGGCATACAATCTCAAAGAGGATTTGAAGATTCTAATAACAACCCCAAAATTGAAAAACAGTCTTGCGTTCCCAATGCTATTACTGGGTATTAGTGCAGTATCTCCGGGTGATCGCAAAGAAATCATCGGGATGTTCAAAAGCTTGATTCAATCTTGTGGATACTTGAGCAGTTATCAAAAGCTCATGTTCGTTGTGCAAAAAATATGGGATTTGAATAATAATGGATCATTATATGTCGACTGGTTCAGAGTTACGAAGCAACTTGGGTGGAGATTGAATCTTGGACGCTAGATTCTTCAGTTACCCAGGTATGGTGAAACTGCAACTTAGAAGATGCAAGAAATTCAAACTTAACTTTAGTATAATCAAAGAAATAATAGCAGATATAAAATTTTCTGTGACGATTCAAAAAGAAGCTTTTTATTACTAAAACTCCGCAGTGATTACCTACCTGAGCGAAGGAAGATTGACAAGTGCAGGAATATGAACATAGTTGTTGTCTTACGGCATTACCTTGCCATTATGATGGAGGCTCGACCTTTAATACGGGCGGATGAAGGCTCCGTGGAAGTAGTACCTACTCTCTAACATACTGTATTCTTGTGTATACGATATCAGATCTCGATGAGCTCGGATTGGCAGTCAGCTTAGGATCTTATGTTGAACGTCGTGACTCCATTAGGGTCTTAAGTTTTATGTCTTATCGATCCCTCATCTTCATGCGGCACCAGAAGCGAGTGAAAAGCGAAAAGCTTAAAGAGCAAAGCGGTGCCACAACTTTTTTAGAACGAACGAACGATACGATAAGCCATTCGTTCTTTTAGCTCTAGGTCATGTCCTCCATAAAACAGCAACAGCATAAGGCATAGCAACCAACAGAAAATGACTGGAATAGATGCTAAGGAAGTGGATCAAAGATTTGAAAATATAGTGGACAAGTTCCCCATCGTGGACACGCACAACGATTTTCCTTATAGTCTTCGTTTCCAACTTCATTATGAAATCACCACTACCAAGGGATTCAATTTTGACTCATTGCTCACATCACACACAGACTTGGTCCGTATGAAGCAAGGTAAGATTGGTATCCAATTTTTCAGTTGTTTCATTGAATGTAAAGATGATGACAAATACTACCAGGATTTTAATAAGCCAAACAACATTGTCAGAGATACTCTAGAGCAAATTGATGTCGTTAAGAGACTAGTTGACGAATATTCTCACAGTTTCAAGTTTGTCCATACTGCAGATGAAGCTTTGCAAAATTTTAGAGAAAGTACTCCAAAGAAAATCTCCATTACCCTGGGTGTTGAAGGTTTACATCAAGTTGATTTATCTTTGGCTGTTGTCAGACAATACTACGATCTGGGCGTTAGATACATCACTCTTACCCACAACTGTGATAACCCATTTGCCACTGCAGCATCTTCAGTTATGGGTGGTTTACCTGATAAGGGGTTGACCGATTATGGCAGAGACTGTATCAAGGAAATGAACAGACTAGGCATGATTGTCGATCTCAGTCATGTTTCTTACAAAACCATGACTGACACATTAGACGTCACAAGCGCACCAGTTATGTTTTCCCACAGTTCAGCATACGCACTCTGTAACCATGAAAGAAACGTCAGAGATGATGTTCTCAAAAGAGTTAAAGAAAATGGAGGTGTTGTCTGTGTCAACTTCCTTCCTGATTTCTTGAAGCAAGAGGGTAAGGACGAAGTCACCATTGAAGACGCTGCCGATCATATCAAGTACATTGTTGATCTTATTGGTTGGGATCATGTCGGTCTTGGTTCTGACTTTGATGGTATCCCTAAGGGTCCTAAGGGTCTTGAGGACGTTTCTAAGTATCCTGACCTTGTCAAGCGTGTTTGGAGAGAAACGGGTGCTACTGAAGCGGATATTGTTAAGTTAATGGGATTGAACGTTATCAGAGTGTGGAAAGAATGTGAGCTTGTTTCTGAGAGGCTCAAGTCTAAGATTAAGCCTGTTGAGTCCAACTGGGAGCAGAGAGAATGGATTTTCCATGAATACTGTAAGCAATTCCCCGAATTATTTCCTGGAGCATTTGATGTCAAGAAGGAAAGTAACACCTACGTTAACACGAGACTTTAGATTATGAACGGAATATGTAACGATAAATAAATTATAAACTAGGGCAAATAGAAGAAAGCAGAAAGAAACGATCATTCTAAAGCTAGGAGGAATAGTGCAGCTTTTCTGTTGAATTGGTTGATTCCATAATTTGGTCAATTTCCTCCACTTTCGAGCCATCATAATTGTCCAACTCTCCACCAACTGTATCGTCCAAATCTGGTCTCTTTCCTGACACAAAATCCATTTGAGAAGGCTTTATAAATCCACTCTTGAAATAGAGGACATCATAACAGAACCAAATAATAGGGAAAAGTGGCAACATGATATAACCATCAATGAAAGTTTTGTAATCGAAAGGTTTGAAACATGACCAACTTTGTACCAACGTCAACACTACGCCGATGACAATAGCAACATAGTTGACCCAAGGGAAGAAAACAGCTTGGTATGGTAAAGCGCTCAATGCATAACCTTGTGAAACCCAACCCTTCCTGAATCTCAAGTGAGTAATAGAGATAGTAGTCCATACTATAAAGCATGCAACACCTGTGACTGAGACAATGTAAGCATAAGCGACTGTCGATCCGGAAGAATATGATAAGATGGAAAGAAAACCAAAGATGTGAACAAAATGAATTGCAACGTATGGCACACCCCTCTTGTTGACGATTGTGAAACATTTTGGACCGAAACCGGCGTTTGACCATGTAAATAAAGCTCTTGATGCAAAATAGATTGCGGAATTGATAGATGAGAAGCAGGTAATCCAAATCATGGTAGTAACAAAGTATTTAGAACCGGGCCAACCAGCTTCGGTGATTGCAATAGTCATTGGAGATCTCATAACTTTATCAGCCTCAGTCAAAAATGGGTCATTGTAAGGTACAGTGATACCATAGAAAATAGAGAGGCCGAAATAGACGAAGAAAACTCTGAATATAGTACTCTTGACTGCTGTTGGGATGGCCTTTCTAGGGTTTCTTGCTTCTGCAGCAATCATGGAGATACCTTCAATACCGGAGTAGAAAACACCAGCATAAACAAAAGAATTAGCAATACCTTTGAAACCAGAGTTCAAGGGATAGTTTTTGAAAGGGTTGTCGGGCTTATGACCTGGAATACCACCTGCGGCATATATTATGGCAAAAAGATAAAACCCCGAAAGAAAGGCGAGCTTGAGAAATCCCAAGACGTACTCAGCCTCGCCCCACCATGAAACATCTAATGTCTGGAAAATGGTGAAAATAAACCAGAAAATCAAGTACCAGCCGTATGTTGGGATAGCTGTTGTATAGGTTTCCATTGCTGCTGTCAAAGATGTATATTCGGCAATTATATTTGTGATCCAGATTATGACATAATAGATTGCGACGGTTGCACCAAATCCTTTAGAGACATATTTGCTTGCTAGTATGGCAAAGTTTTGATCGTAGGCGGCATTCATTTCACCAATGGAGTTCATCATTGATAAGACTAAGACACCAACAATAGCAAAACCAACAAGGAGCCCCACCGGGCCACCGGACGCCAATGCGCTTCCCATACCAATAAACACACCAGGTCCAATCAAACCACATAGTGCAATAAGGTTGATCATTCTATTCTTGAGGCCCGCTTTCAAACCATTGTCCAAAATTTCGTCACCGTGTTCATTCTCATGGTAGACGTTGGAGAGTTGCGCCTCTATAGTTATTTCTGACTTCTGACTCGTCAACATATTTTTTTTGTTACCCTAGTTGAAGAGATTGATTTAAAATTATTTGATTAGGACTTTGACTTGAACTGGATAAGTGAATGACCAGTGGATTGTGCACCTTTTATATAATTCTGGAGAAGGAAGAGTTTAATTACCGGTAAATGACCTATATCCAACAACTGTACCCGTTATCCCTTATCGTTCCCCGCCCTGACGTCCAAGAAGTACATTTGGTCGATCTCGTTGTGAGACAGATATAAGCAAACGGCCATTATTAAAAAACCACCTGGTTAGTGCAAGCTTATAGTTTGTCTAGATGTAGGCTTAACCGAACTACGTACCAGCGGGAAGTTAAAGTCGCGCGTTATGTCGGTTGACCACGGGAGACCCGCGATAAGAAATGCAGTTGCCTAATTGGGAGCTTTACCGCCGCCGTTAAGCGCCAATGGCGCTTAAGCCCAGCGGACCGGAAAGCGACCGTCGGAGTTGGTCGCAACTTGGATCCGCTTTTGTCGGCAAACAAAGGCGGATAGATGCAACAGAAGAAATTAACATAAGCTGAGGGGTACATTGGCCCCAATTTCCTACTTTTATATCGACATGACCCCGTATGAGATTCACATTTTCTTTTCCAGAACGACTGATCAAAGTCGACCTTTCAGAGTGAAAGCAACTCCCACTATTGATAATGACCGTTACTGAGATAAAAGATATTGACGAAAGGTTTGACAAACTTGTTCAAAACTTCCCCATCGTTGACACGCATAATGATTTTCCTTACAACTTGAGAGTGCAGTTGCATAATGAATTTTCAACTACAGAGAAGTTCAACTTCGATTCTCTTCTCACTTCTCACACAGATTTAGTTCGTATGAGAAAGGGAAAAATTGGAATTCAGTTCTTTAGTTGCTGGATTGAATGCAAAAATGAAGACATGTACTATCAAGATTTTGATCAACCAAACAACATTGTCAGAGACACGCTTGAGCAAATTGATGTCGTTCAGAGATTGGTTGACGAATACTCTCACAGCTTTAAATTTGTTTATACTGCCGACGAAGCATTGAGGTCGTTTAGAGAAAGTAATACACAAAAGATTTCCATCACTCTCGGTGTGGAAGGCTTACATCAAGTTGATCTCTCATTAGCAATTGTTAGACAGTACTACAAGTTGGGTGTCCGATACATCACTCTCACGCATAACTGTGATAATCCTTTTGCAACATCTGCCTCTTCTGTAACAGGGGGTCTTCCTGATAAAGGTCTGACAAGCTACGGAAGAGATTGCGTTAGAGAAATGAACAGACTTGGAATGATGGTTGATTTAAGCCACGTTTCATACAAAACGATGATTGACGTACTTGAAGTAACACAGGCACCAGTGCTTTTTTCTCACAGTTCCGTGTATGCCTTAACCAACCACAATAGAAATGTTAGGGATGACGTTTTGAAGTTAGTTAAAAAAAATGGGGGCGTTGTGTGCATTAACTTTCTTCCACTGTTTTTGAAACAAAAAGGTAGAGAAGACGTCACTATTGATGATGCTGTTGATCATATCAAACATATCGTTGATCTCATTGGATGGGATCATGTTGGCTTTGGCTCGGACTTTGACGGCATTCCGCAGGGACCTGTTGGTCTTGAGGATGTCTCCAAATATCCGGAACTCGTGAAACGTGTATGGAAGGCAACCAGCGCTACTGAAGAAGACATTGTGAAAATGATGGGCTTGAATGTGGTGAGGGTATGGAAAGAGTGCGAACTTGTCTCAGAAAGACTGAAGTCCAAGATAAAGCCTGTTGAATCTAACTGGGACCAAAGAAAATGGATATTCTACGAGTACTGCAGAGAATTTCCAGAGCTTTTCCCTGGTGCCTACAAAGTTAAAGAAGGCACAAACGTATTCGTTGACACTCAAAAACTCGTATAGAAAAGTGTGTACCTAGCAGATATCTTTAATGCAAGGAAGAATTGTGAGCATAAGGCCCATGAATTGCACGCTTAAAATTAGCCGCGCCTCTGGGGTAGGAGCAGCGCTTATTGCTGTCGGCTGTCGGTTTTTAAATCACTCACCCGCAGATTGCCTGCATTTGGTGAGGAATCATGATCGAACACTTTTCTATAAAAGACACCCTAGGACCTGGGACCCCCATTGCGTACTCTTCACAGGAGACAGATCTCGTCATCGAAAAGAGGTTCCTACCCCTAACAAACAAATCAATATGTCTGAAGTCGTTGTTGTGGGATGCGGTATTGTTGGATTATACACTACATACAGTTTAATTAATGATGCTGGAGTGGATCCAACAAAGATTACCGTTGTCGCCAAGTACATGCCAGGTGATCAATCTATCAATTATACATCTCCATGGGCAGGAGGTAATTTTTCCTGTATTACTCCCAACGATGTACAAACACTTGCATTTGACAAATATACTTACACACACTTTGGTGAGCTCCAGAAGAAGTTGGGAGGACCTTCTTGTGGTTTGGATATGAAGCCAAGTACTGAATATTGGGACCACTACCCAGGGGATGATAAAATTAACTCCTTAAGAAGCTATATTAAGGATTTCAAGATTGTTCCCAAATCAAAGTTGCCCAATGGTGTTGAATTTGGTATCACTTTGACTACTTGGGATATTAATTGTCCATTCTTCCTCTCAAACTTCAAGACCTACCTTTCTGGTCTTGGTGTCACATTTATTCGTAAGGAATTGACACATATCAGTCAAGCATACAAATCAGACACTAAGGCAGTTTTCAACTGTACCGGTATTGGTGCATACTCTTTAGCTGGTGTCAAGGATACAAATGTTTATCCAACTAGAGGTCAAGTTGTTGTCATTAGAGCTCCGCATATTCAAGAGAATATGATGAGATGGGGTTCAGACTATGCTACTTATATTATTCCCAGACCATACTCAAACAACGAGTTGGTCCTAGGTGGTTTCTTACAAAAGGACAATTGGACTGCAGATACTTTCGAGCTTGAAACCGAAGACATCATCAAAAGAACTACCGAATTACTTCCAAAGATCCTAGACAAGCCATTGGAGATTATCAGAGTAGCAGCTGGTTTGAGACCAAGTAGACATGGAGGTGCTAGAATTGAGCTTGAGCATGTTGAGGACAAGCTTTTAGTGCACAACTACGGTGCTAGCGGTTACGGATACCAGGCCGGCTTTGGTATGTCTCACAAGGCCGTCTCTCTTTACGTTAAAGCAAAGAGAGAGACCGGTAAGCTTTAATATTCAACTAATAGATTCCTCATATATTTTCGATAACAGTTTTCGTACGTAAAAAATCAGAAGTGATAAAACAGTAGCCAACCCGCCCGTTCCGCACACAAGTTTCGCCGAATACAACAAGTCCGGAAAAACAGATTATTTTTCAGCCATTAATTACCGCTTTAGGAAGGATAACCGCGCAACCAAGCGACGCCCAGCGCCTAATCAGAGGCATAATCAATGAACCAATGCCTGTGCAAGACAAATCATGAGAATGTTTATCGAGTCATAAGTAGACCGTAGTCTGATCCTTTGCATCTGTTGGAAAAAAGTGGTCCGATTTGGCTAAGAGTAGCAATGCTTGTTTTTTTCTTGGTGATCCAGGTCTTTAAAAAGCCATGCCCTCTGCCCTCCGTACAGCAAATGGAGAAATCATATATTTAAGAAATTGAACGTTTCCTATATGAGGTTTCAAATGGCAAAGCAAGTAGGAGTATGTCAAAAGTTGTTATTTTAGGGTCCGGTGTTGTTGGCCTTTATACCGCTTGGTGTCTTATTAATTACGGCAAAATCAACCCTGCAAAGATCAATGTGATCGCCGAATACCTTCCAGGGGACACTTCCATCAAGTTTACTTCCCCTTGGGCAGGTGGCAATTTTTCCTGCATCTCTCCCAATGATCCAGATACGCTAGAGTACGACAAGTTCACTTACACTCATTTAGCGGAAATTAAGAAAGCATTGGGTCCTGATTGTGGATTGGATATGAAGCCAAGTACTGAGTACTGGGACATTTATCCCGGTGATGAGAAGATTAACTCTTTAAAGACATATTTGAAAGACTTTCAAGTCATTTCTCAATCAGACCTTCCAAATAGTACTGCATTTGGTATTAAGTTTAAAACATGGAACTTTTACTGTCCTTTTTTCCTTAAGGCACTAAGGGAATACCTTGAAAAATTGGGGGTATCTTTCACTAGAATGCAGTTAACTCATATTTCCCAGGCTTATATTCCTCATACCATTGCTGTTTTCAACTGTACCGGTATAGGTGCCGCTAGTCTTTCTGGTATTTCTGACTCCAACGTATATCCTACTAGAGGTCAAGTTTTAGTTATCAATGCTCCACACATACAAGAAAATAAAATGAGATGGGGAGCAGACTATGCAACCTACATCATTCCGAGACCTAACTCGGGTGGACAGCTCATTCTAGGTGGTTTCTTACAAAAGGATAACTGGACTGGAGACACTTTTGAGGAAGAGTCCAAAGATATCATCAGAAGAACCACAGAACTTCTTCCAGCTATCTTGGATAAGCCTATCCAAATCTTAGGCGTTGCGGCAGGTTTGAGGCCAAGTAGATACGGGGGAGCAAGAATTGAAGCCCAAATGGTCGAAGATAAACTTCTTATTCACAACTATGGTGCGGGTGGCTATGGCTATCAAGCCGGTTTGGGTATGTCACAGAAAGCTGTTAAACTATTTTTGGAGAATAAAATGCTTTTTGCCAAGCTCTGACTGTATTACTCATTAATCGTTTCAAACGAATCATCAATTTATCTATTTCTATAATCTTCTACTGACTTGTGCGTACATGCGAGTTGAATGTATCATAATCGCAGGTCTTCTATAAAAGCAAAGCACATGCTTGGACAAATTTGTAAAACATTCACCAATATCTCCAGCTATCAACAGATCCACAACCAACAGAATTTTCAATTTCGTTGGTGTCTTCAAAATCAATAAAGCTTCTGACTGTCATATACTTCAAGATATCTTCATCGGGATCTGCAAGAAGACCAACACCCTTTCCACCGAGAGTTGTTTTAAAGGTCTCGAATCCATTCTTTTTGAATTTTTCCAATAGCTTTTCGTAGGATTCATCATCATATTCATCTTTCAGCAGGGTGATAGCACAACCACCGCCTCCTGCACCTGTCAGCTTGGTTTCTCCAATCTGGAGCTCATCACAATAAAGTTTGATTCTCTCCAAATTTGGATGCGAAACACCTAGGGACACCAGTAATCCATGATTGATCCTAATCAATTCCATCAATCTAGCCTTACTTTCTTGATCTAGGAAGGGACGTACCATCAAATTATATGCTTCTCTGGCAATAGCTTCCAAAGATTCTAGTATGGATCCTGAAGTTTTCGGGAAATCGTTGACCAAACGAGCGACATTTGACACGAGATCTGCTGTTCTTCTCGGAGTCTTAGTGTTTGTCAAAAGAAGATTGATTGAGGGTAAATTTCTCATTGAGGTACGAACACTTGGCATAGAGTTTGCCATTCTCTGAAACATAACGGCACCACCATGTGTTGCCACGGCGTTATCAATACCACTAGGGTTACCATGAATACACTTTTCGCCCATGTATGACCATGCGTCAATGAACAGACATTCGTCAGAGTCCTTGACAACCTTATCAGTCTTACCCATTTTTGCATTTTTCACGTGTCCACCTATATAGGCAAACCCACTAACCAAACAAACAGAAATGGATGCCGATGATCCTAAACCTGCACCAATTGGTAATGTTGATCTCACAGTGAATGTAAGACCACCCTCAACCGCATCGTGACATAAGGACACAAATAAATATAAGAAGCAGTAGGCCGCTGCATAATGCAATGGTGAAGAAATGGTTGTTAGAAGAGGATTAAGACCATTCACGAGCTCAGCATTCAACTCTTCACTGGCTGGTGGTCTTCCTTGTTCGTGGGTCACCAGATCCCAAGGTAAATCTGACTTTTTCCATTTATGGCTCAACTGTATATCGGGAAACTCCAGGTAGATATTGTCATCGTTTGGGTCCTCATTTTTAGTGACAAGCATGTAAGTTCTCAAGGAGAGTGCTGCTGCAATTGCTGGCTGTATTCATAGTGCAATGATAAGGGTTGGTTAGTATTGACTGGATATCTTGATTTGAGCAGCGTGTGATATTAAACATACCTTGTGGTAGACAGCAGAATGTTCCCCGAAAAGGATGACCTTTCCTGGAGCACTTGTCAAAAATGGGTAATTCACCATTGGATGATACGTATCGTTGCTTTGTGAAAGGTTACGTTTGTAAGTAGCAAACACTCGGCTCGTTGCATTAAAAGCCGGCCCAAACACTTACGATGTTGGCTCTGCAAACGAGCATTGAAGAAGGAGGAACGAAACACGAAGGAAGATCAGCTGGAACTGGAATTTCGCTTTTATGGAATTTTCCTCTTTTGAGATTTTTCACCTCATGAAAAAAATTTGATGCATTTAGAAACAAGAAATCTACTCTGAAGAGGTGGTAGGTGGTGCAAAATAAGGGCAAAACAAGGCTGTCACATCGTTGAGAAGCTTTTTCCTTAAGCACAACGGTAACGGAACATGTCTGAATCAGCTTCAACTAGCAAAGACCAAGTAAAGGTGAAATTTTTCACCAGAGATGATGATGAAACGCTGCATGTTTCCTCTAACCCAATCTACATTCCTGTGTCATTGAAAAGATTTGGTCTATCCGAGATCGTGAATCACTTGCTTGAAACTGAAACACCTGTTCCTTTTGAGTTCTTGATCGATGGTACTATCCTCAAAACTGATATACAAGACTATTTGGTCAACAATGGTCTCTCTACAGAAGCATTCTTGACTTTGGAATATACAAGAGCTGTCTTACCACCAAAATTCTTATCAAGTTTCAACAATGATGACTGGATCTCTTCGATAGATTCCATAGGATCAATGGAACTTCCAGGTGTTGGTGAATCGGGAGTTGTGACTGCTCCAAAAATCTTGACTGGTTCATATGATGGTATCGTCAGAATCTATAACGCATCTGGTAAAGTGGAAACGCAATTGACGGGACACTCTCAACCAGTTAAAGCGGTTAAATTCATAAGTCCGAACAAGTTCGTCACAGCAGGTATGGATAGGTCAATCAGATTGTGGAGATCTGGTATTGTCAGTGATGAAGACGTTGAGAAGGATACCCAAAACGGTTCTACCTACGCATTGTTGGATTATCACAAGAGTACTGTTTCCAGTTTAGCTTTGAACCTTCCTACCAACAGGATTCTCTCGGGATCATATGACAACTCTGTTGCTTTGTGGTCCACTAATCCAAAGGAAATGACCACATCCGATCCAATAGACATGTCCGACAAAATATCCTCTGCATCCAGAAAGAGAATGAAGCTTGCCATCAAGGACTCTACCATCAGAAGAAAGGCACCATTGGCAATTCTTGAATCTCATCATGCTCCGGTTGAAGACGTTATATTTGACCACAATGACTCTTCCATTGCTTACTCTGTGTCGCAAGATCACACCATCAAAACTTGGGATTTGATGACCGGACGTTGTGTGGATACCAAGCAAACCAATTACTCATTACTTTCTCTGGTATCTCTCAACCACATGAACCTTTTAGCAACTGGTTCTTCGGCAAGACATATCAACCTACACGATCCAAGGTCATCAAAGGTCACTAACAGTCAACTTATTGGACATACAAACTTTGTTGTTTCCTTGGCTACCACGGACAATGATTACATGCTCATTTCAGGATCTCATGATGGTACTGCAAAGGTTTGGGACATTAGAGCAAACAAGGCTATGTACACTATCACTAGACAATCACAAGAGCCAAAGAGTAAGGTGTTTTCTGTCAATTGGGAGAAGGAGATCGGTATTATGAGTACAGGTAGTGACAAGAAGTTGCAAATAAACTCCAGTGCTGAATTTAAGTAATTCATCGTCATTAATACTAAGCTATCAAAAATCATCAATTGTGTACTTTTTACTATTTGTATCTATAGATAAACATAACGCGAGACATCTTAGAGGTATCAATCTCTGGTGGCGGTCCACTTACTGACATTGTAATAACCTTGCCATAATCCTTTTTTATCGGTAAGATAACCAAGTAGCTCTGGCTCTTGTTCATCGGTTATTTTCCATCCCATACTCTCCACCAAAAGTTTGAGCTCTTCATCGGACAATTCAATCTGTGCTGCAGTTCCGTATTTCAACGGTCCGACATTAATCCATTTCTTGACTCCCTTGAAGGAGCCTGATATTCTATTTATTGCTTGTATGTATTCCACCAAGTTCTCTGCAGTGTCAAGAAAGAAGCAAGTAACAAATACAACATTTTCTGGATCTTGACCAGTCTCAAGGTGTTCCGCAATCGCAAATTTGGTGAAATCTTCAGTGTGGATGTTCAAATTGGAAGGCTTTTCTAAGGAGTGCTGAATCTGAACAGGTCTTAATTGATCCGCAGTTTTGAAATGATTCGAGTATGTATGTATGTACGGGTATACGTTCAATGAATCATTTATCCCTGACTTTAGGTACATGAACTCATTCATAAGTGTCATGAGCCACGAAAATTCAATTGCATGAACAGAAGAAAAGTTCATTTCACTAGCAAGTGTGTGGGCAACTCTACCGAGGCCTGATCCTGGGACAATAACGGTAGTATTTTTGTCGTTGAGCGGCATTGTTTGATTCTTGATGTATCTCAAAAGCGGTATGATTTCATCATTTGGCTTTACCGACCAGTAACGAGCGTAATGGCACAAGCTCTCGGCAACTCTAAAATAATTGTTGCGTTTACTGCTTTCAGCTTGTTTCTCGATCAGTTTGAGTTCAAAGTCCTTGATATTGTGTCTCTTGATGGCTTCTTCCACAATAGTGGATAGAATAGCATTATTCCTCTCAAAATATTTGTCGACCGTATTTAACTTCTCCGTGTACTTTGTAGCACGCGCCAATTGTTGTTGTAAACCTGTCATTTTTCTAAACAGAACACGGCGTCTATTGTTCCACTTCTGAGCATTTGGTAAGTATTCTTTAATGTCATAAATTGAGCTCACAAGATCGTGTCTCGACGGATCAATCTTGATCTCCTTGATTTCGTTGATCTCGAAAGCATACTTGGAAACCCTATTCTTCAAAACCTGAAACATTTTCGTTTGATTCAACACACCAGTAAACAGAAGTGTGCAAATGATGACAGAAACCCGGTGTAATGATTGTGGTAAAAGTGAATCAAGAATTAGGTAGAGAACTAAGATAATTGAAATTCGAGATATGAAGACGGAGGTTTCGTTGAGAGATTCTCTGTTTATCACAACTCTGGACATAATTCTGCACCCCGCACCGCTTAAAACTGCCTTGATTAGCTGCGTTCTTGTATAAACAGCAAGGTGGCTAGATAGGAAGTTGAATCCTGCTTAGAAGCTCAATGGAGACGCTAGTAGTACACAAAAGTATAACAAAATCTTACATCTTACAGTGAGGGGTTCCGAATTGAGTATTTTCCAGGATGCCAACTATTTACCCACCAGGTTACTCTTCCTTAATGCAAGAGGCTGCTGAGTTCATTGACGTCATTTTGAACCAAACAGCAGTTACATGGCATAATGGAACATGTCAAAGGTGTTAAGATTGGGTACTGATCTTCATAAGCTCAATAGATTTGCAGAAATACTGCAGAGGAACGGACCACTGACGGCATTCAAAACTACAAGATTCAGTGAACGAATATTGCATCCAACTAACGAACTTCCAAGCTTCCAAGAACACATCAAATCCAACGACATTGAAAAATGCTCTAAGATTTTGGCTGGGGCGTGGTGTGTCAAAGAAGCAATATATAAAACCCTCGATGATGATGATCAGAAGAACTTCATCATGAGTGAATGGTACAAGAAAAATGATCTAAGGGGTAGACCAATTATTGGGAATGAAGACTACGCCATGAAGCATCCAGATGAAGAGTTTCAGTGCAGTATAAGTCACGATGGTGAGTATATGAGTTCAGTAGTTCTTCGGCTCTTGAAAGGTTGAAGTGTTAATTGGCGATCTAGTGTAGTTGAGTTTAGAAATGTAAAAAGTGCTTTAAAATTAGTCAACAGTTATAAATAAAAGGGTAGATATTTAGTACACAATGATGACATGACGACAAGGGGATAAATTATAAGACCACGCATCTATTCCCATTCGACAGTAGCTGGTGGCTTAGAGGTGATATCGTAAGTAACTCTAGCGACACCATCAACTTCGTTAACGATTCTGGATGCAACCTTCTTGAGGAATGCTGCTTCGAAGACGAACCAATCAGCGGTCATGAAATCAGTAGTTTCAATAGCTCTCAATGCAATGACTTGTTCGTAAGTTCTTTGATCACCAACGACACCGACAGACTTAACTGGTAATAATGCAGCAAAAGCTTGAGAAATCTTGTTGTAGAGACCATGAGCTCTGATTTCTTCGATGAAAATGTAGTCAGCTTCTCTAGCAATCTTAACTTGAGCAGGGGTGACTTCGCCTAAAACTCTGATACCGATACCTGGTCCTGGGAAAGGATGTCTCCAGACTAAATCTTCTGGGATACCCAAGATCTTACCCAAAGCTCTAACTTCGTCCTTGAATAATTCCCTTAATGGTTCAATCAACTTCAACTTCATGTCTTCTAACAAACCACCGACATTGTGGTGAGTCTTGATAGTTTGAGATGGACCCTTGAAGGAAATAGATTCAATAACATCTGGGTACAAAGTACCTTGTAATAAGAATTCAATCTGGGAGCCATCCTTTGGCTTGATTTCTTCTGCAACTCTTTCAAAAACGTGGATGAAAGTGTTACCAATGATCTTTCTCTTCTTCTCTGGGTCAGTAATACCCTTCAAGTTACCCAAGAATTCGTCACCTGCTTCGACGACAGTCAGGTTGATACCCAAACCTTCATCTAATGTCTTCTTGACGGTGACGGTTTCATTCTTTCTCATTAAACCGTTATCAACATAGATAGCGTGGAATCTTTCACCAATAGCTTCCTTCATCAACTTAGCACCGACGGTAGAGTCGACACCACCAGAGACTGCACCAATGACTTCTGCAGTTGGGCCAACTAATTCTCTAATTCTCTTGATTTCAGTGTCAATGAAGTTTTCCATAGTCCAGTTTTGCTTTGCGTGACAGATTGCAACTGCAAAGTTCTTCAAAAGGATCTTACCTTGCAAAGAGTGGGTAACCTCTGGGTGGAATTGAAGACCAAAGATTGGTTTCTCAATGTGGGAGATACCTGCGTATGGAGAGTTACCAGTCTCCGCAACGGTCTTGAAACCAGTTGGAAGAGCAGTTAACTTATCGTTGTGGGACATCCAAACTTGAGATTCGTTGACGCCTGCAAATAAGTCACAAGCCTCATCAACGACCTTAACGACTGCAGGACCATATTCTCTCTTTTGACCTCTACCAACACCCTTACCATTGATCCAAGCCAGTTCTTGCATACCGTAACAGATACCTAAGACAGGCACATTCAGGTCAAAGACTGCAGGGTCTACGTGAGGTGCACCTTCCTCATAGACGGAGTATGGGCCACCAGATAAGATGACACCGACCGGCTTGAATGGTAACTCGCTAATCTTTTGAGTACATGGTAACATCTCAGCGTAGACATTGAATTCTCTCAATCTTCTGATAATTAAATGGGAGTATTGAGAGCCAAAGTCTAACACCAAAATGGTGTCGAAAACTTGGTGTGCAGGTGCAACTTCTTCAATGGTGGACATGGTTGGAGGGTTGGTTTTACAAAGAGACTACAACCAGCCGGGGAAGGAGCACCAAAGCAGGTCTTTCAACGGAGACAAACGGCCAGGCAGAGGAAGAGAAAGAGAAGAAAGTTCAGCTGACAAGCAGTCTAAATTGTCATCGGAAATGATCAAAATTTTCTTTTTCTTTTTCCACATTGCGCTCAGCGAGAAAATCTGGAAATGAGAAAATCGGAGTCATCCCTCGGCCATCTCCGCTTAAAGATAACGTTGACTCATCTCCCATGCCTGGGGCAGCTTGTTCCACACAAAAGCGGCGATTTTCCTCTTATGGACCAATTAATTTGTAGTGTATCTGTAGTTCAAATGCCAACTGGCATAGATAAGGGGTGCTTCTGTTCACTATGATTCCTGCATAGTCTGGAGTTTGTGAACGGGTGTAAGCCGGAAGTAATGCTGAAACTTTTGTAGAATTCTATCACTACGCTCTTTGTCATGAATACTTAGCGTTTCTTAGTAACATAGAAGACTTATAATGTGCTGAGTTCTTTGCTCTACTTTGAATTGTTGAAGTCTTAAAGAGCGGTTCCTTATTTTTAGATAATTATCAGAAAGCAAACGGTTCAATCTCATTTTTTTGAAGTAGTGTGAAGGGAAAATATAGCTTTGGGGTTAAATGAACGTCCTTAGTACAGTCGTCAAATATCTATAAATATGGAACATAACTGTTCAATGCTTTATGCTTAAGGTCAGAGCAGTTATTTAATAATAACTGTAGTTTGCAATGGCACAACAAATAGAGTGTCGCGGTTCAAAACGCCCGTCATGTCCTCTGGGGTTCTGGCGTCACAAAATTACGCTTTACTTTCGGGTTTATTCAATGGCGCACAAAGACACCAATGAGCAAACTCAACTCAACCACAACGTACTATCGGAAGCAACATATATCTAATAGTTTCTGTTAAAATGAGACGTGGGTCATTAATTGTCATTGAGGGGCTCGACCGTACCGGGAAAACGACACAAACAGAGCGTTTATTGGCTAAGCTTGCATCGATTGGCGTTAACCATAAACTCGTCAAGTTTCCACAAAGAGAGACAGAGATTGGCATAATGATAAACAAATATCTTACCGACAAAACGTTTCAGTTGAAAGATCAAGCCGCACACTTATTGTTCAGTGCTAACAGATGGGAACTCGTCAATTCTATTGAGGAGGATTTGAAAAATGGAGTAACCGTGGTCCTGGACAGATACGTTTATTCAGGTGTTGCCTATTCAGCGGCAAAGGGGTTGGATTTTGATTGGTGTCTAAATCCAGATAAGGGACTTCCTAAGCCAGATGTCACTGTGTTTTTGAAATTTAAAGATGATGGCGAACATACCTCAAGAGAAGGGTTTGGTGATGAAAGATACGAAGTTGCCGAATTTCAGGCAAAGGTAAGAAAGATGTTTGAGAAGTTTCAAGGCAACGAAGAGTGGAATGTGCTTTATGTGGATGGAATGAAAATTGAGGAAGTCGAAGAGAAGATTTGGAATATCGTAATGCCATACAGCAAAGGTATAGAAGAGACCTTGAACGTGTTCTAATTACTGGCCCATTTCATCAGAATTCATAGATAACTTAGGATACATTGATACTAATAGAATACACAGACATAAACAAAAGATCAGTCTCTCCAAACTTACCGATAGCTAGTAACAATTCACGATTAGGTGTAGTTGAACATTGATATTGACACTAACGAAGAAAGTTGGAAAGCCGAAGGGAAAGAAAATCAGTTCCAAAAAGAAAAGGAAAGACGAAAAGAACAGCATATGCCTAACATAATAAGATAAAAGAAGATGAACGTAGAGGGAATTAACCTTTTCAGCAACGGAAGAGGAGGATAAAAGATGGAGAGATAGCCACATCAGTTGATATCACTGTTTGAGTTTAGTTCTAGTTGTTTTGAGTTTTCGCTTGTGATATGGCTATATTTTCGTGGTTCAAAGTAATTAGCTTTGTGTATGTTTCCTTTACACGAAAGCTAAGTTAGCATAGAGGGACAATATGGAGGTGAAAAGTGCATCAAGTAAGATCCAGTTGCCGAAAACTTCCCTTAATTGCAAAGTTGCAACGAAAACAAAATGCTTGATCGTTTCAATTTTGACGTCGCCGATAGCAAAGTTGTATTTAACTTCATCCTTCAAAGTTGGGACGTTAAAGTCAGTCTTGAAGATGATGATGGCGAAGAACAATTTAGCAAGGGATTCGGTGAATGCATCTCTCTCAAAATCGTAAGTGAAGTTAACGTAGTATGAGAAGATCAATGGTAAGAACTTAGCAGTGAGAACCCAAATTAAGAAGGTTGACAAGTTTGTCAAGTTGAAAGAGCTTGTAGAGATGACATTGATATCAGCAATAGTTGCTGGTACGTATTCAAGAACAGAAGCTGGTAAGTACGTTCTTGCTGGAGTGTATGAAAGCAAAGAAGTTGCTAGGACAATTGACTCCAAGTAGAATGCCAACTCGTTGAGAGTGTATGGATCACCAAGGTAGTCTCTGACCTCATAGTTCTTCAATTCAATGTATTCAGAAAGAGTACCATGCTTGAGAGCCTTGACAAGGTTAGTATAGCACTCGTAATCGAAGTCGTCATCATCCTCATCGTCATCCTCATCTTCATCATCATCATCATCATCATCAAAGGCGTTCTCTTCGTCTTCATCGAACTCTTCGACTTCAACTTGATCGTCATCAGCTTCTTCAGTTTCATCCTCTTCATCATCTTCACCTTCAACTTCCGCTTCACCCTCATCCTCTTCCTTAGTGTCGATTTCAATGAAAACAGTCTTCTTTGGAGAACCAAGCTTGGTGAGCGTTGCAAGTTCGTAATACTTTGAATTCTGAGTGATATCATCGCCGTTCTCAACAAGGTAGTTCTGGATAGCATCTGCAATGTCTCTTTTGACCTTCCGGTTTCCCAGCTCAATGTTCAAGTCTTGGGCGATTTCGAGCAATTGGCCCTTTGTTTTCTTGGATAGTGTGGACATGCTTGTTTTATTAGTAGTTTCGCTGTGGGGGGTGATATTGTGCAGGTCTAGCAAGAGCGGTGATGAAGCAGAGCAGAGAGCCGTTAAGTGAGTGCACGGCAGAAAGAAGGAAAGTAAACAAGAATCATGACAGCATACAAACTAAGAACACAACAAATGCAAGTTGCGCATAAGGTGAATGAGAATGAATGGCTTTGGCCAGTTTTCACTCTCACTTTAAGCTTGTGTTGATCTTTTGCCGCTTTAGGCAGGTGGTTCAGACATGATACACTTGTTACAAGATTACACAGCTGCACGGTTAACGCATAGAGGCTGATACATGTCACATGGTGTACTACACGTATTGTGCACGCATGGCCCAGTAACCCCGACGCACTGGGTCAAGTTTTTGGCCCAGAAGGGTGAATAAAGCCCGTTGTTCCTCAGAACGGCCCTCGTCCCCACAAAGAGCTGCACGGAGTTCGTACGCTGGAACAGACACTCGCAATGCATTCTGGTCGAGCTCTTCGGCAACACTTGTATCAATAGTGTACTTCCGTACAACATCACGTATCTTCGGTAGCGATATTTCATTGTTCGATTTTATTGCTTCCTTGTATAGGAATTTGAGATAGTTCCACGATGAGGGATTTGTGATGGATTCATGAATCTGCTTTATGGTGAACTCCACTTCGGAGTTCATCAATCCAGTTTCATTAGGAATATCAGCGTTACCAAAATTAATAAAATGTCTAAAGTTCCAGGCAGAGTTGTTTCGCACGTCGGCCATAATGAGGTTTTCGGTGTACTCCAATTCTTTAATATTATGGAACAAGTCGAAATACTCAACAAGCCAACGTTTGTACGACCACACATGATAGTTCTTCTCGTCATTCTCAAGCATCTTACTGACTATCTTATGCTCACCATCGATGTTAAATTTGTCCTTGTCACCATCATGTATGGTATCTACAATGAGGCTAATAATCCTTCCCCTGTAGTGCCAAATCTGATAGTTTTTCTCATTCTCAAGAGCAATATTGGAGCACCATTCGAGCTCTTCCATGATATCGTAGTCATTAGCCCTCATTAGCTTCTCAACGATGTTATATTTATATTGCCACACCGTGTAGTGCGCTGGAACCAAAGAAATCGCACGACATGCCATGTATTTTGCCCTTTTGCTCAACTCATTGTTTGACATCAATGCACGTAAATATCCAAAGACGACCTTAAACTCGTCAGTATACATTATCTTGCAAAGAACGACCTCCGAGTCGTCTGAAACTGGTATTGGCGTAACATCGTCAAAGTTGAATTCTTCAGTGTTCATGTTCGTAACCTGGGAATCCATTTCAACTATTAATGTATGTACTTATATCGTGGCTTGCCTTGCACCAGGAAACTTAACCGTCAATGCGGCTTCCAATGCCAGTAGCGTGTAGAATGTGTACTTCTCTTGTGTCCAACTCATCGGCCTCTCAGCTCAGATTTCATGTTTCACGCTTCTTGTCTCGAGTACAAAATTTCCTCTTTGGGTTTCTTCAGTGAGGTTTGGCAATTATATCGAGAAGAGTTAAGCACTGAACGAAAGACATCGTACTTACACGATAAAACATATCTGTTTTCGGAATTTGGATCGGATACACATCAATATACAATGAAGCTATTTAACAACCATTTTGGCCTTACAATCATCACAATACCATTCTCCCTTTGGAAGTTCTTTCAAACCAGTACATGGAAGATGGAACCATTCCTTCTCACAGAACTCACCATCACAACCCACCATCTCACCATACGACACTTGCTGACAATAGCAGTATACCGGTTCTCCTTCGTAGTTGATTGGTGACGTAGGCGTTTCTTCCTCCACTTTGGCCTCTTTCTTTCCTCTCGACCCACGCCCAGAAGCCTCGATGACAGAGCCATTCTTTCCTTTACTCGTAGCGGTAGTGCTGTTTTCATTACCAAACCCATGATTCCCATATCCGGATGCATGATTGTGTGACTCCACAACACTAGAATGTTGTCCATGGTGAGCACCATTTCCTTGTGATTTACTCTCCTTCTTAGCCTTACTGCTCTTACTTTTCTTATTACCAACACCACTGCCTGATGCAGAGCCCGTATTATTACCCAATACCACTGATTGTTGACCATGCATGAACTCTTCAGTTTGCTTTCTCTTCTTGGACCCTCCATTAGAACCCGATCCATTTCCGTTTCGCCCACTCATATGATTGCCACCGATAGCTGCGCCACCTGTAGATATAGCAGATTGTCCTGGTGCATTAATGACTTGACCTCTGGACTCTTTCTTCGAGCCTCTCTGTTTCTTAGAGCTCGATGGCCCAGATGATTCTTCACCAGCTGTGTGGTCATACTCATCTTCCAAACCAACACTACCAGTTTTAGCCTTCTTTGCTGCTAGAGCTTCTCTTCTGCTCTCACTACGCTGTTGCTGTAGAGACTTTGGCTCAGTAACTTTCATGCATGGCTCCCACATTGGACCAATTCTGATTATCTCCGGTATCTCGTGCATACAAACAATATCATAGGCCTGGTCAAGTTTCTCAACGTTCCTTTTGACGTGGTCGGATGCGATAGTAGCAACATGCATCTTCTCTTCTAAACATGGCATGACTTCTCGTATACAGTCTCTAATCCTAGTCAAAAGGAGTCCACGTTTGGGGTGATTTACTCTCATAGTCAGGAATCTCTTAATGTATGCTTTGAGGTGCGGTATAGTGTACACGCACTTCGCTTCTATTTCCTTGAGTAGTGTGAAGTAGTTGATGATATCATGCGGAAATGCGCTCAACGTATCTGTAAGCTCATTAAGACCAAAACAGATGTCGGAAACGTTCGGGTTTGCAATCGTTTGTGTGGCGGTGTAGTTGAACTTATCTTGAGCGTAGGAGGATTCTGTCACATCCTTCTGTAGCTGTGCCTCTCTTTGTTTTCTGTTCAAAAGACGTTGGGACTTGTTCCGTGGGGGTAGTTGTTCTGCAGTCATTTTTATAACTATATTGTGTTGTCTAAGTCTGGTTAAACTCTGAGCTTGCCACCACCGCCAGATCGCATGGTTATCAACTATCTCAGCACTTAACAAAACGAATTGTTTTCCTCAATCACTTGCTGGTCTCACTCAAATCTTCATTTTCCATTTCCAGCCACCAATTGAAAAGAGGAAAGATGGTGGGGTTTTCAACATTATGCTACACGAATCAGACTACACCACGTCTGCTGGTATCATTTGGAGTGTGCTACTAATATGCTGCTAAGGAGATTCATTTCAACAACTGGGATGCGGGCTAATGAGACCAAATCCTTCATCCCGTTGATCTCTTCTCATTTCACGTCGAGACTTCTCGGTAAGGAAAGTTTCGAGTCAAGCGTAGACGAGGATATCATACTTGAAACCCTTCGATCTATCACCACAAAACCTGTCCCGAAAGCCAAGTATCCATTCTGGGCATATAAGTCGTTTGCGGCAAAGTTGGAGTTACCGGAACCTCCAACGAGTGCGACTTCGGAAGACTTGAGGAAGTATCTCGATTCTCTAACAAGTTATAAATACCCACCGAGATTGATTACCAAGGTTAGAGCTGCCATGTTGGAGTTAGTGAATTCTGTTCCAAGTATACTTACTAAGATGGATTACCTGAAAGTTTGTTATGTTTTACACTTTTTCTCAAGATTTAGAGAATTGTTTCAGGTCATGGACACTATGGAGGAGAATACTGCTATCAGACAGGATATAGATTTTGAGAACATCCTCATATCGGAAACTCTAGTACCAGTTATGTACAAAACATTAATAGAGAGATTGGATAGTATGGCTGAAAAAAAACTCACCGCAAATACCAGCACATATTACTACGCGTTCAATATGCTCAGAAACAAGGAAGCAAAGCTCCAACTCATTGAAATGATGCAGGATTTTGAAATGCCGATCAGGCCCATATTCACTATGATGAAACCGCTAACTTCAAGCTTTTCTCCGGAACAAATGGCTAAAATGTATAGTCGAGAAGGATTGTCAATAGCAGAGGCAAATATGTCCCCTAAAGAGTTTAACACGCTCGTTCTATGCTATCTCGAGAATGATCGTGCACAAGAAATCCTTGACATAATGGAATCTACACCTGCTTGTAAAAAATATATCACACCCATACTATACTGCACTTTTGCAGAACATCTCTTGAAGCATAATCAAGCCGGATACGCATTTGCTTTATCGAGATACTATTACCAAAAACACAAAATAAGTACACATTTCCAACTAAACACCATGCTGCTGAACATCTTTCTCAGGAATCCACCATATTTTGAGAATTGGCTAACTCTCGTTAGACTTACTCTGGGGAATCTCAGAAAGACAAATGGGAAGGTTGACTCCAAGACACTCTCATACCTAAATGACTACGCAACTTTGAACAAGTTTGACCATACTTTCAACAAGAGAGATGAAGCGGTCGACAATCTTTCAGACCTTATTTATAGAGGGTTAAAGTGGAATGACCGCCCAATTATCGACTTGAAGAAAAACAACGATGCCTTCATCCGAGCTGCCAGAGCCGTCGGCCATTGTGAAAAGTAATCGTAAACGATCTAAATGGAAATTAAAACTGTATAAATACGCATACTATAGAACGGAAGTGATCACTCGCTATATCCCAAATTCGCCTGATCTGAACCGCTTTTCAGAGCCATAATTCTCGGCGATTCCATTGCCATCATCATCATACACCTGAGCAAAGTTTCTTTTCAGTGGGTTTTCCGTATCAACCGTAGGAGCTGGACCCTGTCCATTACGAGAGGTAGTTATAGACAGATTCAGTGGTGACTTCACTATGACAGGTGTTGGGGGTAACTGACCATTGGTGAATTCATCGACATTGGAGAAATCGATAGGTGTCCCGGACACACTCAGGTCCAGTGGCTGTTGTAAGAAATCGTCCACCTTGAAATCATCTGGCAATGGCATCTCTTCAGAATCTAAATCGTCACTATATTTGTTGAGCCAATCGTTGACTTGCTTTAGGGCGCCTTGGTTTTTATGAAGTTTTTGCTGAATGTTGCCCATCAGTTGCGTTGGATTTGAGTCCACTCTCCTATCATGTGGATGTTCACCATTCATTATGTCATTAAGTGGAGTCTGTGGAATGATAGTTGGGGAGTCCATGCGTGGTTGCTGTATTTGTGTTGGTCTAGAGGGATCCATCTTTCCGAGAGGTTGGTGTACGATATGGGGCCTCGAGTGTTGCTCAAGTTGTTGTTGCTGCTGCGCAATTTGGGATGGTGAATTAAAATTCAGAGGTCTTCCGTCTTGGAATCTCTGCTGATCAGGTTCTATGAAGGATCTCGGATTATTTATAAAGTCTGGAATCTCTTGAATGTAACTTCTGTAAGAATCAGCATTTCTATTTTCTGGACCTCTATGTATTTCCTGGATTGATGAATCGTTGCTATCAACAGCATTTGATGTTTCGTAGTTTAAGTTATTCATTCTGAGCTCGTTGGATGATTTAACTGTGCCATTCGAAGATGGAGAATGCAGCGAACTCACCGAAGAGATAGAGCCCGGGTGGTTGCTAGGGTAAATAGTTGATGATGAATTAGATTTATTGGTGATCATCAATCTCCTTCTTCTTGCGTTCGCAGTACCGTCATTGCTAGCTTGGGCATAAGGAGATGGGCCCCCACTATAATAAACACGTGATTGAGCATTGCCACAATTATTGTTAGTGTAATGTGGTTCTCGAAACCCTCCATTATTGTCTCCATAGTGGTTTCCATTGTATTGCTGGTAGTTTCCATAATGATCATTGTGTATTGCTACTTGATTATATTGGGACATATTAGGCCCCATTTGTGATCGCGGGTCAACATTATAGCCTGGCGCCATATTCCGTCCCATAGCAGTGTTTCCATTGTAAAACCCTGAATTCTGGTTAGGGTCATTCGGATTATGTATCTCCACAAGCTCACCATTGCTGTTCATCTGTTCTATCAGCTTCGAAGTATTGTTACCGTAGATATTTGCCAAGAATCTCATAATTTTGTCCAATGTATCGGACTGGATTTTATGTCGTTCCCTTGCGATATAATTCTCCTTCCAGAGAAGCTCATTATCATGCCTAACCCTTCTTAAATCATCGGATATGAGTAATTGATTGTGCTTCATCTGTTCAAGTTGTTCCAACAAATATTTGATGTCGTATTCTTCCTCATCGTTGGATCCAGGTTTATTTCTGACAATGTTATCAAGTAAATCTTCTCTATCCTTTATGAAGTTTGGATTTTCAAATTGCCAAATCTCGTCTGTCTGCGCAAGAGAGCCAGATGATACATCCTGTATTTTATGCCATCCGTACATATTCAACTGTCTGACAAACGAGGCAAAATTATTGTGCTTGAAGAACTTGGGGAGGACAAACTTCATGAAATGCTCACGGTCTTGCACCTGAATGGCTTTCCCACTGGGCATCCATGATATATATTTATTATTATCTGGATCATTGATCATTTTCCACAACTTAACAACAAACGCAGGTCGCTTGTTTGGTACAGAGGAAGCAATTTTCTTCTTTGATGGTTTCTTAAAGGCGGTTAATGATTTCGTATCCTTATCAGCTGTATTCTGAACACGTGTCTCAGGCGAAAGCACCGCATTCTTAATAGATAATGCAGGTGCCCTGGATGCGGCTAGAGACAAATCTTTCGAGAAATCGCTGTTTTGTTTGTCTAAGGAATCTAATAAGTTCCCTTTCAAGATTTCATCGGGATCATCAAGGGGATTACCGGCATCATCAAGGTTCACAATTTTCGGATGTTTGTTATTATTATAGTAGTTTGACAAGGTGTAGGTATCGGGTGTATTACCGGATTTCAACATATCATCGGGCAGAGGTGTGTGTGCATCTGGCTTCAAAGGAGTCAAATATGGAGGTTGATTTGAGGAGGCGGAAGATTGGCTAGGAGACACAACGATTGGTTCAGTTACAATATTTGGATTGGTGTTATGTACATTTGATTGTATTGGCGTCGGAGTATTATTATGCATGATTCCCAGATCCATGTCCAGATCAAGGTTAATGTTATCGTTGTCAACATTATTGTTGATATTCATTAGGCTGTCTGCGTCCATGTTTTGTGCGTTTATATTTTCCGCACTCAAGATATCCGTAAGTGGTGTGTCACCAGAGAATGAGGAGCCTGTAAACAGAGGGGAATCTGTTATCCCACTGGCTTTAATACCATCTGTTTTAGTTTGTATAGATGTTAACGTTTTGTTGATATTTTCAGTATTTGCAGTTTCAGTGGCATTATTATTAGCAGGGACATTCGTCTTATCCTTTGAGCTGTCAAATTGAGTCGATCTTCTTGTGTTTCTAGCCATTCTCAATGTAAACTATCGCTTGAATCAACTTGATGATATTATTTCTAAGTTGAGCTTCAGTTGTCAGTCTCTGCTTTCCTTTCCTTTTCTAAGGTTTATATTCTTTATTTATATATAATTATTGTTATCCGTAATGGTGTTGAATCCATAAACCTCTTCCTGGTCGTTGCTTTGGTTGATTGTTGATTGTTGAAATAGAAATAAACCGTAGAAATACCGAAAGATCTGCTGATTGTCGAATGCCAAGCGGGCAAGGTATAGCTGCTGTGGACAAAGGGGAGGTTGAAAGTCTCTTGCTGAACGGGAGTAATGGAAGAAGCCCGAGAAGATATCTGAAGAAGCGGGGACTACTAGCCGTGTATTCGTTGCTGGATGATCGGACTGAAAGTACACCAAGGAAAGGAAAGGATAGGCAGTGCGTAGTTCCTAGTGTGTTGGCTGATGGCCGGATCCGGAGGAACTCTACTACAAAAAACGGATACACACACAAGCAAATCAAATATACACGGAAAGCGCCGGGGGCAACAAACTTACTTATACGCGACTGAGCCCCAGTAGCCGTCCGATACTCAGCAGTATGTGCTGCAAGCACCAAATTGCTGGCTGTAGCGTGGCAGTTGGTCATCACTATCTACCGACGGAAATGCAGCGCTATTGTGCGTGAGAAGGTTCCCGAAGTATAGTGTGCAGAGTGCAGAGTGCAGAGGTTGCAGAAATGGGGAATGGAAAAGAGGAAGAGCAGCGCCGTCGCGTCGGTAATCGGTGGACACCAGCTTCACTCACGAATCACGCCTCAAGCCTATCTATCTACGGGAGTATGTATTTGTGTATGTATGTACAGAACAGGAGCACACGTCTATGGGTTGAGAACACGGGCGCTGTCAATAGAAAGCTTCAACCGACGCACGAGGGCGGCGGAAACGTCTGGCGTGTCTTCTTCAGCTTCTTCTTCTACAGCGACGTACTTACCTTTAAAGTACGTTTTGGTGACGTTGGAACCGAGCTTTTGCACAATGATGCACTGCTCTCCAGACGTGAGCTTATCTGTGAAGCAGCCTCCAATAGGCGTCGTTGGCGTCTCAAGAGATTGTACTTCGATTTTGCGTATGTTGGACACGCCCTTAACCTTATTGTATTCTTTATCCGAAAGCTTCATAATAGCAAACGTCTTGTATTCACCATACTGCGATGCTAATTGTTGATCGGTATCATTATGAATGTCAATGATGGTCAAATCCAAGTTCGGGAGTTGTCTTCTTATAGTTTGTATATTCTCGTTGAGCTTTCTCAAATCGTTTTCACCGAGATAGACAAGACTGACATCATCAGAAGGCGAAATGCGGGTAACATCCGTTCCAACGAAGACTTTGGTGATCACACATAAACTATCTTGGAATCGACTCAACAAATGGAAGAGCTTACTGTCATAGTCTGACACATCGTCATCTTTTTCAACTCTTAAAACGTTACCATCTGGTAAAACACATTCAATGGCATCCACATCTGCAACAGCATACTTATTTCCAATCACCTTGTTGCTAGTACTGTCAATCTTGATACCGGCCCCCATGAAGAAAAGGTCTGCCGCGCTGAGGCTAGAATTGATTCTATTGACTTGACCTAACTTTTCATTCATTTCATCGGTAGTTAAATTAAGAGGAAGTGCAACAGTAGTTGCTGATCCTTTATCGTTTGACGTCTTCTCAAATTTGTCAAAATCAATCTCGAATGATATGTACTTGTTGTCTTTGTTGGTTTGAGCACCTGTAATTCTGTTGTAAACTGGAATGTTGAACTCACTACAATTCTTCATGATGTTGGAAACGTCTTCGGTAGTCTCTGGGTACCACACAAACACACTGTCTTCCCACTCTTTCGGATCCTTTCCAAAGAAAACCTCACTCATACTTTCTTCCTCATTCATCACTTTTGCAATGTCCTTGTTGCAAAACTGAGAGTCGTAAAGTGATTCGTTCTTACCGTACTTCACGTCAACCTCGATGCCTTTACCTTCCAATATTCTAAGAGCACATCTCTTGAACATATCATACTGCTTCTTTTCCCTTTCATTGGTCTCCTTCTCAAGCCCTTTCAAAGCTACCATCTTTGTGATCGATCCATTAGGAAATAAAGTGTCTGGAGGTGATGTCAATATGGTAGTCTTACCGAGTGTGTAACCTGCACCCATGGCACCAACAATCAAGAAAAGCTGGAAAGTAAAGGAAGAGTCAAGGGAAGATGAAGAGTCCTTGGCTTTACCCTTTTCTCCAGTATCCTTGCCTGATTTCCCACCACTTCTGGCACCTGTTTTCAGTCCAGAACCAGTTTTGGTTGGTCCTGTGATTATGCCTCTCACAAAGCAAGCTGGGATCGCCGCCTTTGAACCCAATGCTCTTCTCCTCACTCCGTGTAATAACATTGGGAAAACGCAAGTTAGTCGTTGTCGTGTGGTGATTGGTTGGAACAGCGGTTGTCCCTATTAAAGATGTCTTGCTTTGGGTGCACTTCTATCAACCACACAACTGAAAATTGCATGCCGGAGACAAAATCTCAGCATTCGGCATTCGGCATGTGTTAACTACAAGCCTGAAGCATTTAGCCTTTAGCAACATATTATTGCCCAATAGTACATACTATAGTTACTCTATATATACACACTAGCTTTTCTATATACAATGAATGTATCTCATGCTAAATTAAACACATGAAATATGCCTGCAACCTCACTATTTCATGTTTTGCATAAAGTTGTTCATCTTTATACGTGCAACGTTTTGCTTCTTGATCAGCTTTCTGTTGTACTTGAACCAGTCTTCATTCTTAAGCTCTTCCATCTGTCTCTCTTTGTCAAGTAGCCCCCAAAGCCAATCTGGGTATTCCTCATCCTTCAAAGCAACAATTGGTTTTGCGTTCTTGTAAACGTTCACGTTGATCTTGGTACCTTCCTTACATGAGGATTCTAAGACTGCACGGCTCGTGCTTAGTCTTCTGATTGCCTGTTTAAACATTTCTGCTGCCTGTATTGTTTGTTTGTGTTGGCTTTAGCAGACACTACTCACTTCGTGATGCACCTTGAGAAGAGTCCCCAAGTCTTCAGGACTTGTTCAGTGTACATTGAAATTTCGTAGTCAAAATTGAAAATCGAGCATGCGTACCATACTAAGTCATTCTTCGTCTGTGAAATATTAATATTATTTAGTCTATAAATGAATTTACGATACTCTTTCTAGAGCCCCCATGGAAACACGGATGTGTCAATCTGAAGGGGTCGTAGGGGCATGCCATTCAAATGGCTGCATGAATCACTCAAAACACAGATTTGATTAAACTGTTCTGCAATTTCACTATCAATTTCATCATTAACGTGCAAGTCATCTCTTCTATTTCGCAGTAACTGCTTAAAACGCTCAAATTCGACATCGCTATCACGCTGAATAACTCTCATAACATTGAAGAAAATCTCTTCATTACGCTTGCTAATGTGCAACGGCGGTTGGCGCATGAAAAATCCGTAAAACTTCAGTTGATGATTGATAAATGATGCCGCAACTCTTCTTAACTCTATTTCATCTCGACGCGCATCTCTTTTCATAAGATTAAACACTGCAAGTGATAGCCAGTATTCGTTTCGTTCAATAAGCCTATCAATGATGGCCATCCAACATTCCGTTAAGTTCAGCCTACTCTTCTTGCCAATTTCATTGATAGCGATTTGGTATAAGCCTCTTTCAACAAGTTCGTTGATGTATAAATCAAAGAGTACAATCTCATCGTAGTAAGTATCATTGAGATTGCCATTCTTCACTAAGAATCGCTTAAATTTGGAGAAGTCCATCATACCAGCAGTTTTATCTAGTTCAATGACAATGTAGTCGGCGCAGATCGACCATTTGATATCTTCATAAGCAAAGCCCTCGTTGATCAATTGCTTCCCCAGTGCCAACCTCTTCCTAGAAGGTTTCTTGATATCGTATATCAAAGCTTTTGTCACCAAATCGGTCGTGACGTTCCACCTGAGAATGACCAACTTTAGGTAGAAGTTTAATAACTTCTCTCTCGCTTTATAGTTGGGCAAGACCATCAACTGGTACAAAATCAAATGAAGGGTATTTCTATTTGGTAGCACACCAATTGCCTCAAACTTGTTAATAGTGTCTATTATCTTATTATGCATTGAATATTGGCCAAGAAATTTGATTAGTTCATGAAGGATGTGAATATCGAGAATACCTTCAAGTTTGTGCAAATTTTGTAGTAAGTTGATCACTTGCAAATATATTCTCCTAGAATGGTTATGGATATCATATCGCATATCTATAGAATTAACAGCATGTAGATATCGTAATATTTTTTCCTCAGTTATTTCTGATGGAAAAGGCGGCAGCTGGAATTCGAAGTCTATAATTTTATCTTGTGTGTCCAAAACTTTCCCATAAAAGTCTTCATATGACATACTCTTGTTTTTCTTAGTGTAGTTTCTCCTAACCAAAACGCTCTGTATACTCTCTGTCGGGTTACTGAGTGACGCCTTTTTGTCGAGAAGATGTGAGTCTATGAGATGTTGGGCTGATTTGTTCCCCACCTCCGTCGTCTTTTTAGTTGTATCTGACCACATATCTAGATCTACATACATTTCGTCGTTCATATCATAACCAATAACTTTGTTATGGTGGTGTTGTTGGTCTGTACTATGACCATTTGTGTCGCCTGGAATGAAGGAGGTATACTCTGAGGATGTCAATGATCGCAGTTGTGAACTGCGAAAGAATGTTTCGTACCCATTTGTTATATCAGGCTTCACCATAAGATCATTATTTCCCTCAGCAATAGGGTCTCTGTACTCCAAATGACCATCTGTAGGCGCTTTAGCCGCAGCAAGTCGGCTTTTCAAGTTGTTAATCGATTGATGTCGGCGAAAACTTGAGAATATTTTCAACAGATGGGGTCGCCCTCGTTGAGTTTGTAAGGACTGTCGTCCTGCTTGGACAGCTAATGTTCCACAGCCAAATGCCATGCCCAATGCGATTAGTGATGATCGATGTTGTGCTTGTTCTAAGAGTTGTGAGATGATCGAGTAAGGAGAAACAGCTTTAAGGTACAAGGTGCCAAAAACACACTGCCTGGAAAATTCCGTGTGAACAATACATGCACGCTGAACTGTACCCCACATTGTGGCCTTGAAAGGTGAGGTTTTAGTTTATGAGGGCCAGAATGCGCAACAAAAGTCATGTAACCTCTTGGGGTATTATACGTTTTATACAATAGAATAGATTATATATTTATATATCATTGGAGAGGTTCTGTGGAACTGCTCAAACGATTGAGATGAAGATAGACATCGGTACCGTATCCTTCCATGCTGATCAACTTTAAATCACCTGAAAAGTATCTTGCGTACAATCTTGAGTGAGGTAAGCCAACACCCAAACCCATGAATGGGACTTTGTAGTTATTGGCAAAATCAGTCAGGTCATCTTCCTTTATTTGCTTTTCAGCAGAGGTGTAGAAGTATGTCCATACCAACGGGACAGCACTTCTTGGGATTCCGCCACCTTCATCAGATATTTTGATAGTGATATCCTCATCACCTTTGGCAACAATGATTTTTATTGGTGGGTATCTAATGTCATCGAGGTGTTCATTAGGATGTAGTCTACTGTGATGTTCAATAGTGGCTCTCAAACTGTTTTTCAAAGTTTCGTATAACATGTGCACCAAATGTCCAGGGACGTATCTGAATGTCAAATCAGGGGGGCAGTATAGCTTAACTTTGGGGACCTCCATCATATTGAAATGCTCTTCACATGCAAATCTAGCAGCATCGATGGCATCTTGAATGATCTCCTTTATGTTGCAGCGTAAACATATTATCCCGACATATTCATCACTTTGTGTATTTCTACTAGCCTGTTGGTTGAGAGCAATAGTTTGGCCAATCAACATTCGAATACCGATTCTGCTCATGTAGAATCTGTCTAAGAACTGATTGATAGGACTATTGAGATACTTGTAGTTGTTTTTCTGCTTCCAATTCTGAACTCCTCTCGCCAATGTGGTAACGGTGGCATCGTGTCTTTTTTTGATTTTCACTAATGTCTTCGTAGCGGTTGCATTGTAATCAATAACTTCCTTAGGATAGACAATATCGTTTGGAGTACTTTGAAAGTATGTCTTGAGTCCAAGGGGCCTATCAAACTCTTCATTGTGAAGGTTTGCAGTTGAATTAATCTCCAAAGCACCAACACCGTCAACCGAGTCTGAATAGACATTCACATCGCTATCATCACCATCACTCTCATCAGTCTGTTGGTCCCGACCTCTTACATTCCTGTTCTTATTCTTACCAATGACGATACCATCGTCCTCAAAGACGAAATTGCTCCTCCTGCGACTGGTCTCCCCCTTTTTGGGTTGTTCATCTTCGAATAATCTCAATTTATCAGAATTGGAGGAAGTAGAACCTTCCCAGAAGGTTTCATCCTTGCTATCTTTAAGTAACATTTGCTTTAAAGGGTCATCTAATTTCGGTTCGTCAACACTCATCAATTCCTCAAAACTCTGTGCATACCAATCTCTCACTAACTTGATGGACGGCTCTTCACTCAATCCAAGTGGTAAATTCTCCAATTCTCTTACACGATGACTCAATCTTATTGGGAGTTCATGAAGGGCAAAATACGAGGCATGAAATAAAGTCCCTTGAGAGGGACGTGGTCCGAATTGTACCATCTGACGTAATGACACACCGGTTTGCGGCAGTGTGGCATACTTGTATATTTGATGCCGTAGGGCATCACTCATCCGCCAGCTAGACATGTTAAACGGTTGTTGTCAGTTACACAATGTATTTGTATCGTATTGGAATAGGTAAAACCTACTAGAAGCAGGTCCCATTAAACGTGGGGAAAGAAGAATGGAAGCGAGTACAGTAGGTGGCAGCATGGGGTGATTCGCCGTACGCGGAACGGGATTTGGAAAATCGATGAATGAGTCTGAGTCTTGGACCGGAGCAACGGATGCTACACGCTACACGCTACACGCGTCAAATTGTTGATTATGACAATGGTAGACAGGAAATACAAAGAAAAGGCGTCGGTATCAGCGGCCTACACCAGCCACTGCCGTCATAACCACCCCATTCACGTCGTTCAGCAAGTGTTCCATGCGCTCTCGCCCGTAGTTGATGTTCTCGTTGATCAAACTAGTAAACCGTTCCTTACCGAGGGTGAAGGAGCCCACTGTCTCACGCACATTCTCAAGAACGTAGGCCATCGAATCAAAGTTTTCAAGCTTGATGATGTTCAGGTTATTGCCAATGACAATGAGTAGAAGCAGAAGCATGCAAGGAAGCCAGAAAAAGAGGAGTCTCGTGTCGGATCCTATTGATGTACGGAGCTTGTTCGCAAGCATGTCCACATCTTGGTCGGTTTCAACATCATCTTCGCAGATCATACCGGTAACAGACGTACCAACTGAGGGCAGGTCAACCCGCTCAGACTGAGTAGGCTGCGATTGTAGTTGCCCTTGCACTTTGGATTTATTGCCATGGTCATCATCAGATCCGTATGCACGGAAATTCATCAGAGACCTTAGAGACGATCCGTTAGGGAATAAGTCATCGTAAGAAGGCAATGGCTCTTCTTCATCATCATCGTCGTCTTCACCACCAATAGCGGATGCCCCATCTTTGATAACGGTAATCTTCTTCTTCCAATTTCTCTTTGATTGGCCCTCACTGATCTCACTCATCTTGTTCTTGATAGCTTCCTTCATAGCCATCCATAAGTTGAAACCGAAAGAGTTTGTTTCCTTTACCTTTGAGTTCATAGACTTATCATTCTCAGTCTCGTCAGATGCATACCTGACATCAGAGTCAGTATCATCATTCTCATTATCTGCTTCTGAACCATATACAGCACCTGCGTGTTGATAATGAGATCTCTGTTGCAGCTTGACCTTCTTAGCCCGACGCTTAATGTTTCTACTGGAAGCTCTGTAACTCAATTGATAATCATCCACTTCAAGGTCGTCGATCTCTCCACTTATACTTAGCTCTGGAGTCGATTCAATTCCAGTGCTAGTATCGAAAGTATCATCGTCGCCATCATCATCATCCTCATCATCATCATCATCATCAAAGTCCATATCAGTAGGATACATCCTTTCAGCTCCAATCAAATCCAAGACGTTGTTGTCTGCAATCTCACTCAACATTATACCGTTATCAAGCTTATTTGAGACGTTAGCCTTGAACTTAAGCAGCATGTTGATGATCTTTCTGTTGCCACTGATAAAAGCAAAGTGTAATGGCGTGAAACCATTCATATCGGTGTAATCAATCTTCGAACCGCTACTGATCAAAAATCTGGTCAACTTTCTGTAATTCTTGAAACACGCTAGATGTAACATTGTCTGTCCCTCGCTATTGCAGACAGCCCAATTTGGACTGGATATCAAAGAGTTTGGAATCCTCACCATATTCAGAAACTTGATTAGAATTTCTTCATGATTGAGAGATGATTTGGAAAGTTCCTTGATTTTCTCAGATGCCACTGCCATCCAGTTCAACTGAAGTTGTTGATGCATTTGAGTCATACCCGAGTTTTGCGTAGTGGATGGAACCACTGAGTTAGGGTTAGATGCAGCTCCACTCCCACCTGTGCCATCCATCTGGTTATTTCCGACGATTCTCTTAGCGATGTTCTTTGCATCCTCTAATTTACCGTTCATTTTTAAGCCAACAATCTGCAATGCAAGCTCAATCAACTGTCTATCGGTATCATCAGTGTATGTGAATATTTGATGGGCAGTGTTGTTGTTCATTAAGTTATAGCTCGGATCATCAAATGTGACCACCACGGGCCCTGCTTGAGATGCAGGTGGTAAGTATGTCACAATGGTGGAGTCAGACCAACATTGAGTTGCCAATGCAGTATTGCTACCAAATTTGACGTCCATACCCGCTTTAAAATTGGAACCAAGCAATGTTATCTCAATACCACCTCTTATAGGACCTTGAGCAGGAATGATTCTTCTGATGACAGGTGAATCTTGTGGGTTCAATTGAATATTCATGTCCATACCGAGGTTCATTCCGATATCTTCATTTAGATCCATCATGCCAACATCATTGTTGGGCTCTTTCATGAAGTCATCAGTATTTGAAGGAGGAGTCAAATGGGCTAGTTGGTCATAAACCCTATTATGTTCAGGTGTTGCAGAGAATACGCTACCAGCTGACGAAATCATGTTGTTATGTGGAGATAGAGAATCTGAACTCATTGGAGATACTTCTTCTCTCTTGATTGAAATGTTGGTATCACTTTGTTGTTTTGAATGTGTAGAAGATCCTATGATAGGGGTATTTCCGCTAAGCGAATTTGGACCATGATTGTGAGCTGGAGCTCGCTGTTGGTTAATGTTTTCAAAGTACGTAGTAGATTCAGATTGGGCCCATGGTCGCTTCTGACGTTTCACTTGCCTTGTAGACTCATCACCAAGAATATTCGATGGATCAAATGAGAACAAGGATGAGAACATGCCTTTCTTTCCGTTGGTATTGAGAAGATTCGTATTACTATTTGAGGCTGATTTCGGAGTCGCTGATGTCATCATGTCAAGTAGATTAACATTTGAGTTCTGATTGGACACATCGTGGATATTGCATGTAGTTGTCGAAGTTACTGCACTGACATCACTCGAGGAATCATTGTATGAATTGTTTGATGGTTTGGGGGATGTTCGTACTCTGTTATCATTGTTCGACATTGCTGGTGCTCGAATTGTCTCTGATTGCGTAATGGAACTTGATACGACTTCATTTGCACTTATACTATTACTTCCAGATTTTATGGACTTCTTCCTATCCATAATTAAGATAGGTGTTGATGCCACTTTGCCAACAACCTCTCCCTCGGCATTCTTGAGAAACATGAGTATAGTAAACCCGTTGAGTTCTTGGTGATGCCTGCAATAACATACGATCCTTGACAGTAACTCCAGTTTCCGTTCATTGGAGTTGCCACTAGGTGCTGGGAAAGAAACAATTTCTTTACAATTTATGATGATTGCACGTTTTGGTACGTTGATGTCCCAATTTGTCGAATCATCCACCAAACCTGCCTTTCTTCTCGAGGCTCTTTTCAATTCTCTCCTCATACAACGCTTGCAGACATTACAGCTCTTGATTTTGTTGTCGTGAGAACCGGAACCAGATGGGGTACTGTGTGATTGAGACTCTGCACCAACAACAAAGACGTCCAAGTATAGTAAGTGTGGTTTAATATCGTCACCGAGCTGATTTTCAGCTAAGGTAAATTTCGGTTTCGTTATGACATCTCTGGGAATGTGCAGTAAGAACTGTGAAGGTGCCGGTGTGACAGTCAAATCTAGTTTTATCTGCGTTTCCACTCTTGAGTGTGTAGGCAGATTTTGAAGTTTGAGCTTATAAGGGAATGAATCAGTGCTCTTGAAATAAGCTTCCTGGTATTCAGGTGGAAGAAGCGTCGTGGTAACGTCTGGGTCCTCAGAATTACTGACAGTGGGTGCAGTGGTATAGCGGTAGCCGACATTGGAGTGATGGATGTATTTGGAGTCGTCGTTAAGACCGAATTTCACATTCATTAAATGTTTTTTGGATTCTTCGTAAAGTTTGAGCTCTTGAGTGTGAGGAATTGTCTTTGGTGGGTCTTGCTTCTCAACAGTCTGGTGCGCATTGTCATTAATATTAATGTTTTCTAGCGAGTTTTCTTGTTTGACCGATGTAGTTTCATGTGTGTAACCTGGATTATCACCAACCAACTCGTATGACTTTACATTTCCTTCATTCTCATTTTCATTTTCATTTTCAATGTAGTCTAGTAGATCGCCCTGTTGCTGGAAACAGTTTGGGTTGAGGAATTCATTCAACACGTCATCGTCAAACATTTTTGAGACTGAAGCGACGTCTGAAGTCATATCTGCGGCCATGAAGTGCTGGCTTGCACTGCTGTTTCTATGTGGCCGTGTGCGGTCCTTTGAGTTTTGGTGTTGTTGTTGGTCATCTGCCTCGCGCCTGCCCGCGTACGCGCCCTTGGAGATGAATGTCATGAAAGTATCCATTGCTGCAGGCATAGCGTTGGGTACTGTGCTGTGCTGTGTTGTGTGTTGTTCTGTTCTGTTCTGCCGTCTTCCTGCGAATCGTGCCACCGCATCAGCCTGCTCATCTCCTTCTCGTCTCCTTTCTCCTCTTCTCCCAGTTCCCAACATTGCCCTGTCCTCGTTTCATTTCTTTTCCGCTCTGCGCATTTTCGCATTTTCGAATTTTCGCATACTGGTTTTACCTGTTACCTGCTACACACGCGTACCGTACTACCACCTCACACAATCACTCGATCAAACATCAACTTCCACGTCGGCAGGGTCCACCACTCGCAATAACACCGAATCACGTCCAGTAGTGCTGCGACTGAAGGAGCCACTGCGCTCGCTGTCGGCTCGTGAAGTGGGAATCGGAGACCTGGAGCGGTTGCGCACACGTTCTAAAGCAACTCTTTCTATCTCCGTGTCTCTTTCTCTTTCTGTACTCTTCATACTCCCCTTACCCCTACCTCTACCCCTACCCCTACCCCTACTCTTCCCCTTCCTACTTTTATGCTCACCTTTCACACCCATACTCTCCGTGTTCCTCGCAGACTTAGGAAGATCTTTGGCTCGTTCACACTTGATACCCATCCGATTATTCCTTTTCGCCAATCCACCGTCGATTATCTTTCCCGTCTCAATATCTTCCAATAGTGTAGCGACACTTTCCTCTTCTCGAAAGGCAATAAATGCATACTGGAAACCATCACTCTGTCTAGGTGGCTTCACTGATACCTGTTCAATTTTCCCATATGGTTCGAAGACTGTTGCAAGTCGACGTGCACTGATTCCGGCAATGAAATTCGTAACATAAAGTGTACAACTCGGGGGTGAAACAATTGTCACCTTCTTGCAGAACCCATCATCTGAAGGAGGTGGTGGCAGTGATGGCGGTGGAAGTGGGGGTAATGGATCCGGAGACTGTGATCCCGACACTTGTTCATCATCTTCGTCGTGGTTATGGGTATGATCAACATCGGCTCTGTTCTGGCTATCTTTCTCATTACTAGGTACTGTCACCTCCCTTTTCTCGTACTCATTCTCAGATCCGCTGTATGCTAGCGCCTCGTCGTCGATATCCATGTACGTGTCGATGTTGGTGATAGTCTGATAACACGCGTGCACTCCTAATGCTCAATGCTGCAGTCTGGAATCATTCACCAGGGACCACCTTCCTTATCTGACATGTATATTGTGAACTAAGAAGTGTATTCCGTTTTCCGTTCCGTTCCGTGCTCTAGTTGACTTAAATTCATTCCCAATCGGGAAACAAAACTTCACCAAAAATTTTTCACGCCTAGGCCCTAAAGCTAAAAGCATGCACACAACAAGCTACAATGCCAATGTTACAGCCGAAGTTCTTCATGTTTATATCTTTCTATGTCATTCCCTTCTCCTCTGTAAAACCAACCACCATCAACATATATGCCGTCTGAAATACAGTTCCGTGTCATTGCAGGATCATACGAACATTCTCTTCTATGTCTCTCTGTTCGAATCCCCATTGGAAAGGGCAAAGATTCCATCATTGAGAGACAACCACATTTCCAACCAATCTTCCACTTCCAAGCACATGCATTATCCATCCGTTCCATGGACGTTGCAAAGAGATATCTTGTCACAGGTTCTAATGATGAACATATCCGTATTTACGATCTACAAAAAAGAAAGGAAATTGGTACATTGTTACAACATCAAGGATCTATTACGAAGCTCTTATTCTCTAATGAAATTGAAAATCAACCAGAAGAATCTAAAGATAAGGAGAAGAATGATGAAAGTCTGAGATTTCCAACACACAAATCCGGTCGTTGGTTATTATCTGCATCCGATGATGGAACCATTCTCATTTGGCGTTCTAAAGATTGGGAAAAGTTTGGTGTCTTGAAAGGCCATCGTGGCCCCGTCTATGACGTTGCCATTCATCCATCTGGTAGAGTTGCCGTCTCTGTTGGTGCAGATTCCACTGTAAGGTTATGGAATTTGATGACCGCTAAAAAGGCAAGTGCATTAAAATTGAAAGGTGCCATGACTAGAGGACAAGAAGCTACAGCTATCAGATTCGATGCAGAAGGTGATAGATTCATTGTTGCCTTCAGAGATAGAATTATGTTCTGGAATACAAGAGAGGCCAAATTAGAGAATATGTTGGGCACCAATAGAAATACAATCATGGATGTTCAATTCATGACGCTAGGTGACGGTAACGAATACATGGCCATTGCATATGGTGATGGATCTGTTCAATTCCATGAATTCAAGGAAGATCTATGGAAACTCAAAGATGGTAAAGAGGTGAAGGATATAGATGGAGGTGATTTGGATATGTTACCAGAACCAAAATGGAAATTGCAAGGTCATTCATCTAGAGTTAAGGGTATCAGTATTTACAAGGAAGTTATCGATGGTGAAGAATTTGTGTACATGGTCACCATTTCCTCAGATGGTAAGATTGTTGTGTGGGATTTACGCGTTGAAGTGATGGACCAAGTTGCAGTCTATTCAACGGGAGAACGTTTGAACGTTGTATCTACAATCCAGGAAAGTGTCGAGAAGGCAAGCACGATGAAACCAATCTATAACCCAGATGATGCATCCAAGGATGTTGCCACAGACAGTGAATATGAGAGTGACGGTGAAAGCTTGGCACATATTATGAAGGGAGGTAAGAGAAAGAGTAAGAAGAAGCAACGCCAAGCTAAAAAGAAACTCTTAGAGGTGGAGGTGGAATAAACGAAGGAGTCGATTTGAATTAGTGAACCTGTCTAATTTGATAAACTCTGTATAAATTTACTTGTATATCGGAGAATTTAATTTATGGAGAACTACACATGTAGGATATATACTTGATACTCACGCCCATAATCAAAGCTTTGGCTTGTTGAGTCTCTTGACGTGGTGATCAAAGAGGTTCTTTGCCTTCTTCCATACAGGAGCATTTTCCTTGTTTGGAAGTTCCTTCAAGGAAGGCAGAAGATCAGTTGCAAAGAATTCAGAGGCTTCTCTTGGGAGTAATGACGGTAAATGGTCAATGGAGACAACGGACAATTTAGGGCCCTTGGTGGTTTCCACCAACACGGTTGGGTCATCAAATTGGGTGGCAACAGTGTACACTGGGATTGGGTTGTGTGGATTCGTTGTATCAGCCGACACGTCCACTATAGTTCTCAATTTTCTGGAGTCCTTGTTCAATAGTTCGTAGTTGATGAAAGGAGGAATTGGCTTGGATAAGTAAATACAGTTGATAAAGATATCCGAGTCTGCAATCTCTTGGAATGGACCACCCTTCTTGGTTTCATTCATATCCCACTTGAGTAAGTTAGATTCTGGGATACCAACCTTCTTACATAAATCAATTGCACCAGATCCACATCTACCGAGGGCACCAATGATCAAAATGACAGGATATCTACCAGTTTTCTTGTATGCTTTTGCCAACTCCGTCTTAACATCCTTGATCAACAAGTCTTCGTTAGGATATGGAGTAACACCAGGTAAGTTCTCTGAATCGGAATGCAATTGCTTGAAGGACCAGTCAAGAATACCAATGGCAGCACCTGCAAAACCTGCATAGTAACCAAATGCGGCAACTCTACGACCCTTATCGTTTTCTAAGAACTCAAGGTCGTATAGTGTTCCACCACCGTTAGGGAATCTAGAGAGAACATCTTCCCAACCAGCTTGATCCTTATAGCAGTGGGCAAATTGGATGTGGTCGTGAACAAGCGGGAAAGTCTCCTCTGGGAGTTCTTTCAAACCGTAGATGATTCTATTGGAAGGTGCAGTCTTCCAAGATTCAAAGGGCACAATCTTTGCACCGGCATTACGGTATTCATCAGTGGAGAAAGTAGATTGTGGTGCCTCTTCAACGAAAATCTCGAAATTGCCAGTATCAAGAAGTTGCTTGACAGTGGAGGGGGTGAGCGCTGCTCTTGCCTCTCTTGGCTTAGTTTCTGCACGTAGATGAAGAATTACCTTGTTTGCCATTTTAGCGGGTTGTTCCTGTGTGTGTGTGTTGTTAAAGGAGCTTTCAACTAGTGGCCCCTCATGAGAAAAAAGCAGCGTAAAACCGGCATCGATGGACCAACAGCGACGCTGGCCTCTTCTTATCTACGCGTTCTACTCGCCCCGGCCCCGCCACTGGCGCATTGTCTCTCAGGCTGACTCACAAATTAAAAGTGGAAAAAAAGTGCAAGTGACTCTTTGCTGTGCACCAATTTAAAACTTAAAATTTAAAAGCTAAGCGCCTTACCGCTTTGGGAAGAAACAATTTTAGGTTGCAGGATGCGCACAGTCAGTCTTGAATATAGTAAAGTGCGCGCTTTAGTATTTACGCTACATACAAAGCGCATTCTGTCTAAGCTGTCGCGGGGCAACTTCATTGCCCTTTTCTCTTTTCTGGCTGACACAAGAAATGAAAAGCAAACAAGCGGCGATCCATTATCCAAGTTCACACTACATCTAAGTATTCCATGCTCAGCTGGGTGAACACAAACGAATCGAGAAGAACACATTTGAATAACTATTGATTACTCCCTTAACCACATGGCCAATGCCTCACCAAACAACTCAGTGCTTACGTTCTCACCGCTCCTGGTGAAAAAGCGCACGAGGGATCATTTCAACACTCCTCCGGCACATCATAATGCCAGTACCAACACCAACATTAATACAAATACTATAGTAAATGGCATCTCAAGACCAAGTCACCCCACTATTCAGCTGCCAAACTCATACTTGCATCAGTCGTCACCGCAAAATAACCGTCGAATATCCTCCCTCATAGAAGAGGCGAACATATCTGCTGAAAGTATAGACAAACATCAAACACCATCTATAACACCTTCGGAGACACAGTTCCCCAACAACCCTATATCGAATACGGGCCCAGGAAATACAGAAAATATCACTTCTTTGGGTAATGAAACTACCAATGGTATGGGAAACAACCCCAATAATTTGGAAGCATCGACTATCATTGACGCGTCACATCCACTCTCACAAGCAGACAAGTTACGATTATGGCGTCACGATGCATTGTTACAACATCATTACAAAACGGCAATTTATATTGGTGATAAGGTCTTATCTCTGACAAATGACCCCAATGATGCATTTTGGCTTGCTCAGGTACATTATGCATCAGGTAATTTCCAATCCGCAAGAAACTTACTAGCTGGCCCAACATATGAAACATCTGTTGGTTGTATATACCTCGCTGGTTTGTGTCTTTACAAACTTGATAAACTAGATGAGGCATTGGATATCATTGGTGAAGTCAATCCTTTCAAGAAGGACCACTCAATCAGAAACCCCGATGGCGGAATAAAGCTCGAAGCATCAATGTGCCATTTGAGAGGCCTGATCTATACGAAACAGAATAACTTTGAACGTGGGAAAAATTGCTTTCGAGAAGCAGTACTTGTTGATGTCAAGTGCTTTGAAGCTTTTGATGCTCTCATCTCGAACCATCTGTTAACTCCTGATGAAGAATGGGAGCTTCTTGACTCTCTCAACTTTGATGATGCCGATAATAATAGTGAATTCGTAAAATTACTCTACACTACTCACATCAACAAGTACAAAAATCTACACATTTACGAAGAGGCACGTCAAAGGCTCAATGAAGAATTCGAGCTTGTGGATAACATTGACATCATGCTCAGTCAAGCGGAACTTTTCTTTGTGAAATGTAAATTCCAGGAATGTTTGGATTTATGCACCAAGATAATTGACAGGGATGAACTTAATATATCTGCACTTTCCAATTATCTCAGTTGCCTGTATGAACTTGGAGGGAAGAACAAACTATTTCTTATGGCTCATAAGCTTGCTGAAAACTATCCAAATCACTATATAACTTGGGTGGCGATTGGTATTTACTATTTCTCCATCAACCAAATTTCAGAAGCTAGAGCATTCTTCTCAAAGGCATCAATACTCAATCCCAATTTTGCCTCTGCGTGGATAGGATTTGCACATACTTTTGCTGCCGATGGAGAACATGAACAAGCAGTCAGTGCATATGCAACAGCTGCCCGTCTCTTCCCGGGAACACACTTACCAAATCTCTTTTTGGGGATGCAATACTTGCAGATGTCAAACTATACACTCGCATGGGAATATCTCAATTTTGCTTATTCAATCTGCCCGACTGATCCATTATTACTCAATGAAATAGGTGTTCTCAATTACCACAAGAATGAGCTTCAACGTGCTGAGATATACTTGCGGCGTGCACTTGTTGCTTCTAAAACTCTCGAATATGGGTCGAAGGCATGGTGCTCCATACATTGTAATTTGGCTCATGTATATCGTCGTATGGGATTATTTGAGAAAGCTATTAGACATTTCAATGAGGTGCTTAAGATTGCAAAGAACGATGTGAATATTTATTCTACATTGGGATTGATATGTTTGAAAATGGGTAAGATAGGCAATGCTGTCGAATATTTGCATATTGCACTTGCCATCCAGCCAAATGATGCAATGGCAACAGACTTGCTAGACAAGGCTCTAGATCTCAATGTACGAATGGCGAACAGAAAGTACCTCAACGAAGCTTTGAAAGACACAACAAACACAGGGAGACCATCAAATCAACCATTTGGAGAGGTTTTAAAGGGACTTAGGAAGATACCCGAAGCTGACAGTGAAAGGGAAGATGTCGATGATATTATGGATATAGAAAGTGAGTGAACAATAGTATCTATATAGAGATTACCAACAACCTCTCAACCCTGTGTTGTTGATACTACCATCTGGAAAATGGCCTTTCCGGCACGGTCAACAAAGTCTAAACTTGGAGAGTCATTGGCTAGCGATTTCAAGACGTGATGGAACCCTAGGTTCATCAACGACATCGCGCGACCACGCACGGAAGATAAATCCTCAACAATTTCACGAGAATCAGTACCGTTGTTGGTCAGAGGATCACTAGTAGATGTTAGATCAATCAAAATCCATGCAATCACCGTTTTCAGCTCCCAGAACTCATCCTTAGTATATGTATCCGTCTTGGGAGTCTTGAGTAAATTCAGTAACAATTCTAGCAATTCATTTTGCTTTACGATTAGCACCTTGTACTCTGTAGTGGATGCAGCCAAATGAGTAATTCCATAGAGTATGGTTATGATAAGTTCAGCGGGGGAGTTGTAGCTAACTCGAGTCACTAAGCTCTCACAGAGGTATTGAACAATTGGATTCAAATGGGACGGATATTTTCGCACGCTCTGTATTTGAAGGTTTATCTCATCCTTGTAATTGTTAGTACTTGCTAGTAAGTTTCTTATCACGTTAAATGATTCTAGGACAATCTTGAAATTTGAATCATCTGAATTGGAATATTCCACACATGTTCTCACCACTTTCATATCCAGAAACTTTCGTGCAAACCTTTCATCATCCCCGTATAAAGCGTTCCTAATCAAAGACAAGCTTGCAAGAACCTGCTGCGACGAACCTTTTAACGGAGTTAAACGCAGTGCATCTGTGATTCTGTCCACTTTGATGTTATTTCTGTTGGCAGAGAACTCGAGTACGAGGTTTGAAAGAAGACCCATGATTACAACGTATAGTTCTGTCTCATTTGCAGAAAATCTCTTGCTCATGATTCCTTCAATTCTCATTGAAGTAATGTTCAATAATAAGTCCAGAAAATCATTCGATGTGAAGTATTGTCTCAAGATAGAAGCTGATCTTGATAATGCTCTCAAAAATACGCAGGATGCTAATGTTATCTTGTAAGTCATGAGTACTGCCATTTCATTGGATATGCATGGAGTACGTGCATTCTGTACAATTTCAACATGTTTTCTCAATATGTCTTCTATGAAAAAGTTGAGATTTCCGTCCGCAATATTCAATTTAGTTTTATCGTCAATACCTGCCATGAAACTGAGAATTGTCAGATACATTGATATTTGATGGCATTGGAGAACATCCATTGAGTGCCTGCTCTTCTTGAACTCCTCTTCAATTGCTTGGTTCAAATCCTGTACAAAATCTATATCGTTGAGAAACTTGTTTTGTTCTGGCACTAATTGTAAAGATGATACTATGAGAGAGGCTGGTAAAAGCTGATATGATAGATTATATTTCGTGATCAGCTCGTTGAAAGAATCCTCATCAGTTCTTTGAAATGAAAAGGTTCCAATTAGAATAGGAAGAAGATCTGTAATTTTCTGTCTAGAATAAGAGTCTGTTTCTTCTTTCGTGTGAGTTTTCGCATATTTCGCCTTCCAACAAGGGATAGATTTGAGGTAAACTGCCGCCGCCGCCCAAGAGATTTGATGATTACATGATTGCATCAATGTTTCGATGCAGAAAATAAACGAGTCTGATAAGGTGTCCATTTTTTGTTCCATTTCACATCCTTCCAACACATGCGCTAGTAAAAGTAAAGTGTGACTTAGAGGGAATGATAGTTGCTGTAACTTCACGTCCAACGAGGTTTTATGTAGGCCAAAAGTTGTATTTTCATTATTTTTAACTCTATGAGCCAATAACAACTTCCACAGAGTTGGGAACATCTCGAATAATAGCATAGTAACGGCCTTGACATGATCAACATTATATACCGTCTTGTCCACTAATAAATGCCAGCCAATAATATCCGTGAACATTGAGTCGTTCTTAAGATATTTCTTGTGAAATTTCAATGTTTGATCAAGAGAGCAGTCCGACTCTAGAAATAGCTCAACTATACCAAGCTTAGCACAGTTTACTTTGATAATTCTATATGCCGCAGCAAATGTGTCAGGGGAAGGCGCACGTTTTGCAACATCAAGGAGTAATTGAAATTGCTTCGTAACATCAGTAATGCAAAACTCTTTACCTTTCCTATCTTCTAATCGGATCTCCAAAAAAGAAATGAGATCTGCAATATATTCAATGCATTCTTCAGGCTCCATGTAGCTTAATTTACGCATGGCTTCCTCAAGAAATTCATCATCGTCAACGAATAGGGGCTCATCAAGCCACGCACCAGCGTCAGGATAATAAGACATTCTTTTCAATCGGTCCTACTCCTAACAATGAAGTGTTTTCTCTGGGTAATCAATGTCTCAATGATCCTAATTGGATCTATATCAGTTGCACTTCGCTGGAACAGTGCCTCGGAGCTCCTTTGTAAATTGATTGTTCGAGAGATACGAAATTTGTCTCAAGGCCGGGCACTCAAATTTTTCAATTGATACTGAAGACCGATCCTAAATCATTAGCAGTCCTGTCTTCAGTTCACGTTCACCAAGATCTTTCTCGAGGATGAAGGTGCACAGTCCACATGCCAAACAACCATGCCCAGAGACCCCCTCATTGGAATTGTTGGAAAGCCGTCAAGTGGTAAATCCACTACTCTCAACTCCTTAACAGATGCTAATGCGAAAATGGGTTCATTCCCCTTCACGACCATTGAACCTAATAGAGCTACTGGCTATTTGAAAATTGATTGTGCTTGTGCTCGTTATAATAAACAAGATCTTTGTAAACCAAACTATGGATGGTGTGAAGATGGTAAGAGACACGTTCCTATTGATCTTTTGGATGTTGCAGGTCTTATTCCAGGTGCATCGCAAGGTTTAGGTTTAGGTAATAAATTCTTGGACGACTTGAGACACGCGGACGCATTGATTCACGTTGTCGATGTTTCAGGTACTACAAATGCCGAAGGTAAAGCCACCAGAGGATATGACCCATTACACGATATTGAATGGTTGCAAGATGAAATCAGATTGTGGATCGAGGGTAACTTGAACAAGAGATGGGGGTCTATTGTTAGACGACATACAGCAACCAAATCAAGTATTGTTGATACTTTGAGAGCACAGTTTGGTGGTTATGGTGCAAACTTGAGCTTAGTCAAGCGGGCTGTTGATTCCATCCCTAACCTCCCACCTCTTGAAAATTGGGATAACGAGTGGATCACCACTGTCGTTAAAGCATTTATGAAATATAAGTTCCCTACGGTGCTAGCTTTGAACAAGATTGATCACCCAGATGCAGATAAGAATGTATCTAAAATTCTGCTCAAGTATCCAGATACAAGGGCTGTCGTTACAAGTGCTATCACCGAAATCTTCCTTAGAAAGCTGAAGAAACAAAACTACATCAAATACGAAGAAGGTACTGAATTTGTTGACACGGCAGAAGACCTTGGAACAGATTCCGGTTTGAAACCACTCGATGAGAAGTTAGCTGAAAAAATTGAGGACATTAGAGATTTGGTTCTTTACAGATTCGGCTCTACCGGTGTTGTCCAAGTCTTGCAGGAAGCTGCAAACGTACTAGACTTGGTTCCTATATTTACTGTCAGGAACATCAACTCTTTCACGGGTAATAGTGGAAACAATGTTTTCCGAGACTGTATGCTGTTCCCGAGAGGTACCACAGTTGGCTCTGTTGCTAGAAGTATTATGGGTGAAGTCACTATTGCAGTCATTGAAGGTGTTGGAGGTAAGAGAATCTCCCCCGACGATACCATTGACAACGGGAAAAATGATATTCTTACTTTTAAAGTCGCCCCTGGTGGTGTTATGAGCAATGAGTAGGAATTCGTAGCTTACACAAGTTTTCGATGTAAAATTAGAACTCCTGATCTACTAAAATTGGATTGAAGGATATAAAAGCTATAAACGTATAGGCGTATCTTGTAAACTTGCCTGTGGGGTTACAACTTGTAACGGAAGTTTACATTTTCTTTATCTGTGAGATCAGCAAATTCAATGTTATCGATGTGTGGAACATCAATTTGACCCTCTGCCAGCAGCTGGTCTCTTCTTTTGTTTTCTGCCCAGTAGTTGTAATATAGCCATGAATTGAGAACAACGGAAACTGCATAACATACCACCATTGCGATTTGGCCACCCTTATATTGTGGTGCCTGCTTTGCAATGAACGTTTGTGGACCAATTAAGTTACCAACGCAATAGCCAATCAAATATAGAGCATTCACAGTGATCTTCTTCGTATGACCAGCGACGTTCGATGTAAAACAAGATAGGGAACAAATCATTGCAACTGGTGAAATGTAAAAAATATAATAACCGGCAAGTCTGGCCTTTGGAGAGTCCAACGCAAACCCAAGCATGCAGACTGCGGCCAAAGTGAGCACCATGGAGAATACGGAAATAGCCAACTTGTGCTTGAAGACTCTCTGTAAATATGCAAGTAAAATGCAGCCAACGAGCTCAACGGCACCGCCAGGCATATTCATGAGTAAACTTTTATGTGCACTGTACCCAAAAGTGTCCGATAATAAAATTGCACCAAAATTAGTGAGAGCACCATTGGGAACATTTGCAGCAATGGAGAAGAAGAAGAAGATCCATGTGTTGATGTCTAGGAGAGCTTCTTTTAGCTGATGTATCTTAAAATGTCTATTACCAAAACCTTGGTTGTTACTCTTGATTCTAACAACAACTTGTTTTCTCTCAATGTCATTCAAAAACCAAGCCTTGACAGGTAGGTCAGGAATATGAAATAAGATCATAAAACCCACGGATATAGTCATACAACCCACAACAATAAACAAGACTTTCCATCCTTCCATACTGTACGAACCATCACGTGTTGCAAGTCCATACGCAATTGCACTGCCCATGATTGTACCAAAACCGTTGCATGCAAACCAAAAAGCAGTTCTTAAAAATTGCTCTTCAGCCTTATACCATTGACCGGTAATAATGACCATTGCTGGAGTAACTGCAGACTCAAAAATGCCTAATAATGTCCTCAAAGCAATAAATCCGGCGTAATTGGAAGGGGTAGCATGCAAGCACAAAAGTGTCCCCCAAATGATCACAAAGAAGGCAGTCATTTTGGCAACTGGAAACCTTTGAAGGCACATACTAATTGGAAATTCAAAGATAAGATAACCAAGATAAAAGGCAGATCCAACCCACGAATACTGGTTTCCGTGCATATTATAGTACGTTCTCAATCCCATGATCGCAGCATAAGAGGAGGAGACCTTATCCATGAACTGTAGGGCATATAGGAGACAGATGAGGGGTAATAAGTAGATATCTATTTTCTTCAAAAGTTTCTTGGCATCGTCGTCAGTAAGTTCGATTTCCTCGGAATCGAGGGCATATTTCATAGCTTCGTCGACATCCCCAGTGATATCAACGATATTTCCGTCGATGGATCTGATTTGCGATAAAACAAGATCCTTATCTATATTGTCCTTTGAGAATGTTGAGTGTAGCTGTACATTTGCGTTGTCCTTCTCTATATCAGACATTTTTTAAGTGTTTCACTCACTTGAGCCGATAATCAACGTGGTTTCCTTGTCTGCTATACAACCGACATAATTTTCATTTGCCAGAGCAAGAGTGCTGGAACAAGCTTATTTTATACTCAACAGTTGGATGCTTGAAGGTAGTATACCCTCGATTGATTGGCGCGATAAAAAGATGAAAAGCGTCGGAAGCGAATGTCGGAGTTCCCGAAAGCGGCTAGCGATACGTTGATCTGTACGAAAGCGGTCACAATTGTATACGTTATCTGTCTTCACGTCATAAATTATACTACATAGCCTATACGCGCCAACAATACATGAGCCAAAATGTAGCATGTATAGTCAGTTAAAGTCTGGTCATGTACCACCACGCACTTAGTCTATATTCTACTTATTGCAATTCTCACAAGTTTTCTCCAGAAATTAGGCGTTATAACGTGGAAAATAAATTTTGTAAATATGTAACCTATCAATTACTATTGTAGAAATTATATGATGTCAAATTGAGTGACTGAACCCTAGGCTGTGATAGATTTGAGACAATATGGGTTTGTCAAAACGTCAAAACGCAAAGATAAGTGACCAGCATCCAGCGGTATGGCTTAGCGGCTCTTTGTGCCACGTTATCGAAAAAATTGTACATGCATGGCTCATTACACCCTGGAATCGAACTATAGGACTTCTAAGGTAGTGCCTATCACAGAAATCCCACGCGCTGTGTGTATACTCTCCGCGTTCTATAGGTTACCGATTCAGAGAAATTGAGAGAGCGGGCCGAAAATTCTTATCGGTGGCGGGATTGCCTATTTGGGAAGCGGTTGATACCTATAAATCAGCGCTCTCTCAATAATGGAAATTTCCTTTTCTCTTTTTTTATTTTCTTATCCGCTTGTGTGTTTCCGTACGGTGTTCTCGTCGCAACTACTCCTTTATCCCCTTCGATATTTTTATAGACCACATGTTGATAAAACTTGCAACAAGAAGACATTGAGTCATACTTGAGGAAGAACACCTCGTATACACTCTTCACAAAAAGTAACATAACCAGAAAAGCATAGATACACGCACTTGTACTCATAAGTTAATTCACAAGTCTCACCAGACAGTAGTCCTTCAAGTATATCTATGTTAACTTTGTGTATATAGTCTTTTGTCAGAGACACAGCGGTTACTAAAGCCACTGGTTGACTGGTGCACCAAGAACAAGTTTGCAGGGTCACATCAGACCTTGTCGAAGCTGTTGGTCAGCCTATGGTACAACACTGCCTTGGGAAGTTTTTCCCAAATCGCAACGAAAACAGCAAGTAAAACAGAAAACTTGGAGGTATGCACATAAGCTGTCACTTGTAAATATCGGTGGATGTTTGACGTTTCTGTTCCCCTATATCGATCAACTCACAGATGGGTGAAACCCAAAATAGCACTTTCTAAAATGGAAAATTCACCATTCACTAACTAAACAGAACTTAGAGCTTAAGATTCAAATGTATTTCCAGTAGTAGCCCCAAAAGTGATTTCACCATCTAAATGTCACTGATATATGACTGACCAAACCTCTTCAAGCGGTGAACCGATAATATACGAAGTTTTTGAGAGCCCGCATAACAATGCAAGTGTTGCACATCCAGAATACCCATAGAAAACTTAAATACGAATTATGTTACAGGTGAAGATACTTGTTTGCTAGAATGGCAACTGTTCTTATCTAAGATCCAGATGTGACCGACGTTCTTCTTAAATGAACCAGTAACAAACATCTAACTTGAATATAATAGTTCCGTACTAAATTGAAGACACTTCTTGATCAATGTTCATCGAGCACTGAAGAAAGGAAACCAACAGCACACGCTCCGGCCTTGAATTTCACACTTCTGGGAAAAGAACGACGCTCGACAACCATTTACTTCGGGCTGCCAAGATTCACATTTTTTTACAGAATCATCAGAAACTAAAAAGCAAACTCTTCACCATCAACGCAATATGTGCTCCCCAAGCCAGCACAAAACCATACCAGTGAATAGCACGCAGCTTTGGTGAGCGGATTGTTATACTGGGTTGAGATGTAAGAATGCTTTTTCCCAAAACCGCATAATATTCTCCCTGATTGAGGGTACACGTAATGCAACATCCGCCATTTACCATTAATATATCTGAGCGACGATCCACTTTTATAGATGTACGATCATTAAATACACATGAGTCATACATCTTGAACCGATCCTTGTTAATACTTGGATACTACAAGTAAACGATAAGACCTATTTAAGCATAACTTTATTTCAGCGACTACAAATTGAGCGTTAACGTCTCCGAGAACAGAGACTGTCGTTAATCTGCGAGAGCTAAAGTTTTCGTAAGGTTCCCTCTATGTACGCAAAGGGTATCTTTGAATATTTTCTTCTACAAAGACACGTGGATTCCGTACGTAAAGACTAATTGGCTGTCTATCGGAAATAAATTGTGAGTCTGTTTACGGATTAATCAATTGAAGGAAGTTTTGTTATTCAGCAGTCCAAGAAGAGCGTCCACAAAAAACCGGTGTACTGTTTACCAGACTCTACATGCATGCATGAAATAAGCTAATAACTTATACAAGCTATAGAGCTGGTAAAAGTTGCCTATTTCTGTTTTAGCGGTCGATGCGTCAGTTCGCACGAGAATTCCCGCCCGTTTGTCGGAGATATCGACCTTACAGCTCGTTGGGAGTGGCCTCGGACATGTCGGCAAAAGACGCGTGCTCGCACGACAACCTTTTTTCAGGGTCCAATTGGCGCAAGTCCTGCATAACGGATCAACTCGCGGGGTCCCCGCGAGTTACGTTCGAAGGATGGAGGGTCCCGCGGATGATCTTCATGCATCGTCAATTCGGTCAGGGTTTAACTCGGCCTTTCGTTCGGTGCGGACAACCCATGTTCGCATGGTGATGGTGGCATCTTTGCCACTATAATCTGACAAGTTTATCCGCTAAAAGGCCGCTAGATCTCCCTGAATCGATGATTAGAGATGCTTCTCTCGATGAGGTGTTGACCGAACTCTCTAGCAGGTCGGAGTATCATTGAAGTTAAACATCTGGGACCCATGGATACCCTGCCTTGATGTCATTAAATATCTGGCGTACTATAGGACCCTGATTAGTAAAAAAAACTCACCCAAATTGCTGTGGGCTATTAATTCATCGTCAAACTGGGAATAAGCTGCACACATTTACATAATTAACAGAATATAGGCGGAAGCACCTCTTGCGGCTACTGGATATTTACAGGGTGCTTAATTTGAGGGTGTTTGTAGACGTTTCATTGGCCTTCAAAGGAAAAAGTTTCTTAGGAATTCTTTTTCTATTGTCTACTAATGGCTGTTAACAAGAGGTGCAGGTGGTTCCCCAATCTTTTAAAAGGAACTGCTCCCCGGTCCAATCTGATCGTCAGCAACTGTCAACTGTTCTATCCTGGACATTTTGGAATAGATCACCAAAGCATCTTCTTGTCAACTCGTCAACATGAGATTAGAGAGTTTAGTTTGGCTTGCAGCACTGTCAACAACCGCTAATGCGGCGGAAGGATGGGTCAGACACGGTGAAGACTACTACTCTTCTATGGGTTGCAAAATTGGTGTCGACAAAGTTGCCAAGTTCTGCGGTACCAAAGAAGCTGCAAAAGTTTACAAATGCATTTGTAAGAATGAAAACGCTTTAGTTTCTTGGATGGAGTGTGGTAAAACAAATTACCCACATGTGAACTTTGACAAATATGTTGATCAACTTGTCGAACAATGTGCAGCGGTGAAGACTGTGAAGGACTTCGGAGCAGACTATCTCAAAAAGCTTTACGAAGATAATGTTGACAGAATCGTCTCAGTAAAGAATGCTTCATCACCAGATTTTGAAAAGGTTAACACGTCTTACCCTATTACCGGACCAGCTGTGAAAAAGGCTGCACATATTGCTTACATGTCTTACTACAATAGATGGCAAAACATCAACGTCTCTCATTACATTGGAATTGCGTATTTGGCATTTGTTGGTTTCATTTTAATTGCTTCTGGTATCATTAACTGGGCTGATAGATTCAATATTAATCTTGTCCCAAAGCCAGTTCAAAAATACATTACCGTTGGACTTGTTGGCAAAAACCACTTGAAATCCAACCTACTCGGTGTAACTCCAGATATGTTGGAAACACTATTTATTACAATCACAGTCTTATACTCCTTCCTCGCTTCTGTGATTATTGGTTTCCATTATGTTCATGGTGATCCTGTTTTCCTAAATTATCAAGGTGGTACATCCAGATATTATGGTGACAGATCTGCTATCATTTCTTGTTATCAAGTGCCATTATTATTCCTCTTCCCAGGTAGAAACAATTTATTCCAATGGGTTTCAAGATGGAAATACTCCAGATTTGTCACTTTCCATAAGTGGCTTGCAAGAACCATCTTTTTGGAGATTTTAATTCACAGTTTTGCAATGGCATCTCAAACAATTGGTATTAATAAGCCAGCACGTTTGCACAAATATTGGTATGTTGAAGGTATTGCAGCAACAGTTGCAGGTGGTTTCATCATTATCTTTGCATTTGCACCAGTTAGAAGAATGATGTACGATTGTTTCTTATACATTCACATTATTTTGGTCGTTCAATTTTTGTGGTTATCATGGGTTCATTGTAAGTTCCTTTCTTACGAAAATTACTACTGGGCTTGTATTGCTATATGGTGTTTTGACAGATTTGCAAGACTTGCCAGAATTGCAATGTATGGTGTCACCAAGACAGCAGAGATTCAGTATTACCCTGGTGAAGAAGTTATCAAAGTCACAGTCCCAGAGTCTTCCATAATTAAGGCGCATCCAGGTGCACATGCTTTCATAAGTTTCTTAACCCCAGCTAGATTTTTCCAATCTCATCCATTCACTGCATACCCAGCTGTTGATAGACCAGGTTACATTCATTTCACTTGCCGTGTCAAGAAGGGTATTACCAAATACATTGCCGGTAAGGCTATGGCTTCCCCAGATGGTAAAATCACAATGAAGGTTGCAATTGATGGTTTCTATGGTGAGCAAAGTCCATACCAAAACTATGACAAGGTCGTTCTCATCACTGGTGGTACTGGTTTGTCAGGACCATTCTATCACGCAAAGGAATTATCTCAAAAGACACCAGAAAAGGAAATCAAGTTATATTGGAGTGTTCGTACTTACCAATCCATAAAGAGCTATCTTCCAGAACTCTTATCTTTGAAGGATACTAACGTGAAGCCAATCATCTACGTTGACAAGCCTGAACTTTCATCCATCTCCACATCCAGTGACGATAACAAGGAGAAGGATTCTACCTCAGATATCAATAGCGACGATGCAATTACATCAACACTCTCGTTTGCGGAATTCAGACATGGACGTTTGCCAGCATCCGAAATTGTTGTTAATGAGGTCAACGAAGCAAACGGATCTATCGCATTTGGTGCTTGTGCACACCCTGAGTCCGTTGATGAAGTGAGAAGAACAGTTGCAAGTGTCGTCACTTCTGTCTCCCAAAGAGTCGACTACTACGAAGAAATGCAACTGTGGTAATCTTCAACCCTTATGCATTCCAACTTTTTGTTACTCTACAACTCATGATCTATTTGGGTTCTTCCATGCTCTATCAATTATTTACATTTATTCTTTAGTTTTAATAACATAATCATACTCAACTACGCTCAAAACATTGTATGATCGTCAGCCTCTCAGGTTCCGGATCACAGAGCCCCCAAAAATTTGAACTTCATGACTAAGAATAAAACAAATCGCGTCAGTTTTAAGTTTTGAACTGCAAGCTACCTTTATCCTTTATCGTCCTCTGTCCTTTCCTATTTCTTCTTTACCCATTTCATGTAATTGTCAATTCCCTGACACCGAACACTAAACAAACAATGACTAAGATACACACCCCACGTTGCATTCTGATTCGTCATGGGTAAGTTTTTCCCCCCATCAACAATCAACCAAACCAATATTGGAAACTGATTATACTAACATGATTAACATCATAGTCAAACTGAATGGTCCAAGTCTGGTCAATACACCTCCGTGACAGATTTACCCTTAACTCCTTTTGGTCGCCGTCAAATGGAAGCTACTGGAAAACAACTGATCAATACTGAGGGACGTACATTGATTGATCCCAAGACTGTCCGTTTGATCATCACATCACCACGTAAACGTGCTATTCAAACAAAGGATCTCATTTTCAGTCACCTCCCTGGTACATCGTCGAATATACCAACGGAAATTGATGAAGATATTAGAGAATGGGAATATGGAGACTATGAAGGATTACTCACTAAACAAATCATTGACTTGAGAAAAGAACGTGGTTTAGAACATGCTGAAGATTGGACTATTTGGCAATATGGTTGTGAGAATGGTGAAGATTCTGAACAAGTGACTGATCGTGTCGATAATATCATCACCAAGATTCAAAAGATCCACGAGGAATATTTACAACGTAACGAAGAATGTGATATCATGGTAATTGCACATGGTCACATCTTAAGATGCTTTGCAGCTAGATGGATTGGATTACCAATTAACCAAAACCCAAAATTCATGCTCGATGCCGGTGGTGTCTGCGTTTTGAGTTACCAACATCATAATATCAAGGAACCTGCCATGTTCTTAACGGGTGCGTTTACTGTTCCTGTTGAGGAAGAAGGTGCAGATATTTAGATTGAATATATAATATACTATTTTTTGAGAGTATTGAGTAACTCCGTCTGTTCAAAGGATAGTACCCTAGTATGTCTATTTTGGATACCTCTGACATTCTTATTATTACGTGGCAATTCGCCACCAGCGACAGTAAGTCGACGTAAATCATTATATTTTCCCTGTTGAATAGGATCCGTGTTGTGTCTATGCTTAGCGACAAAGAGTTTTCGCATATCGACGGACATATTATCCCTTGGAGAGGTTGGCTGTGAATAGGGTTGTATATGTGTTTTCTGTTGTTGCTGTGGTGAATGTTGCTTTTGTGGGGAGTATTGTTGTACTGGTGCTTCGTAAATGCCCATTTGTGCCTGTATTTCCTCTAGAGTATTATTTGCAGAGTAATTAAATGTATTATTTGGATTATAGTCTTCCACTTCGTCTAGTTTGTTCCGCAATGTGGATGATCGATTATGTCTCAATCTCCTATCTGTGGATTCACCACCATCTTGATGATCTGCGGATGTTAGCGGAGTTTGTGATGCTAAATGTTTTAGAGAAAATGGGAGTGATAATGCACTTTTGAAAGAGGATGAAACCAATCCGGTGGAGGTATCCGCCGTCGTCACTGTCTCCGCTAAATCATGCATACTTGCCTGTTTCTTCAATTTCCCAATGATGGGCTGTAATATACCCAAACCATGCGAGAGAGTGGAGTCACCCTCAGTTTCTTCTTCTACGCCAGCAGTAACATCACTGACATCAATCTTTGTGGTGGTATCGTTATCCAAGTTTTGTAATATTGATTCGTATTCGTGTGTACCGGGGACGATTGAGGAAGGCCTGCTTCTAGTTGTTGGCAAATCACGGAGTGATTCGAATGAGATGTATTGATGTAAATCTGTCGTTAGTGGGGTAGTTTCCCTTGAAATTGTAGTATTTGAAGCAGCAGCAGTTGACTGTTGTTGGGGGTTAAGGAAATAATGCACCTTTCGAGTAGCATTGCTCAAATTGGCACGAGTACGTTGAAAAATGGGTGTCATAATATCCGAAGTGGCAGATACGTTTGCAGTTGGTGATACGTTCTCATCGGTACTGTCTGAGTGGTTACCATCAACGCTGAAGTCATCATGGTAAATGGTATCGTTGGAGATATTCTGAGTATCAACAAATAGCCGTTGTGGGGATTCTAACCATGATGATGATGATGTGTGGTTATTCAACTTTATGCTAATCTCTCCATTATCGTCGTTCGGGTTATCTTGCATACTCAAGGCAAAGACGCCTGCCATCACTAAACTAGACCCAACGATGAGAATGGTAAAAGTGAAGTAATTGAGCTGTGACCATTGTTGAAAAAAAATTAGACTGTTGGCTATACTAATCATATTGTAAATCAAGAACACGAGTGGGTATAATACTGAAGTGGAAATGTACTGTAATCCCTTGTTTAGCAAAAATAACTGAGAGAGACCAAGAACAATGAATATTGCCACTATCAATGACGTTGCCGGAGTGGTGAGAGATACCCAATCGTGGGAGAATATAGTCGATATGAGGATTTCTATGGATGATTTGGCAAGCAATAAGGAGAATGCGGACATTATTCCGGATATGACACCGCATAGCATTCCTGTGATCTTGGATAATTTTAGTTCATCATTGGGGAAAATGTAAGTGATATGTGGCCACCTTCGTATCGTTTGATGAGAACGTGTATTGACCATGAAGATGTACATGATCATCACTGATATAAGGGACACGTTGCAAAATACCCATTTTTGGAAATTGACGTCTTCACAAAACTTCAAGAATTGTTTGAGAGTGTAATCAGGTTCAGTCAAATTCCCTGCGCAATATGCCGTACAGAATGCACCGATGCTAACCAAAATTGTACCTATCAGGGACATGTTTGTGAATGGCTCATTTAACATTATTGTATGGAAAATTGTATTAAAGACGAGTCCTATGGATTGCAAGGGGCTGAGTACTATTAGAGGTAAAGATGATATTTGGATGGTACTTCCGAAAACGTTTGCAAATAGAAACATAAAGAGACCAACATGCCATAGCGATCGATTATACGAGAGAGAAGCGGTATTTGACTCATCGAGGTATGATTTGCGCTGCAATATGAGTCCAATGGACTGGCACGCCGAAGAGAGCACTGCAGCCGTACAGCCAATGACAATGCTAGCCCTGGACGTTGACTTCGATAGCAGTGCTATGGGGGACATTTCTGGTAGTGTAGTCAGGGGGGGTGGTGTCTGGCGTAGTGGATTCGATGAGTGACCAAGGCTTCGTTGAAGTTAGCACAGGGAATGGTGTAATGCGATTGCTATCTGAAAACCACCATCGCAAACATCCGGGATTCATGAGAGCTAGAAGCACATGCACATGCCAAATTATACATGGCTAACCCGGGTGCATGCGAGGCTGTGCAAGCTTCAGTTGGCGGATTAAATATTTTCTCATTTTCTCATTTTCTGAGTTTTCATTTTCGCATTTCCGCAAATTAATATAATCACCGGCTTGCTCAGTGCTCTGAGATCCCACTTCTCACTTCTCACTTCCCCTTAATATTCGCTTCCCCGCGATTGGATGGGATAGCAAATGCAGCTCTCGGAGCATTTGAAAGCGATATATGGGCAGCTATATAGTATCAGATACAGCTGATGTGCTAGGGGCTGCTCGCATCACCTGCGATATTGCTTACGTAGCTTAGCTTGAGGTTACAGCGGCGGTCGCAACTCAATACTTATCAAGCTTGCATTGTGTGCACTGTGTCCCATGATCAGCTGGTTTGCCCCTGGCGGCGCGTCGGTCGGCGCCGATACGGAGACCGACCCAGTTGAGAAAATCTCCGGGCTCGCTGAAGTTCCCCCCACTGCATTCGCCTTTGGCCTCTACGTAGCTGGCTCGCTGCAATTTTGTCGATTCTCAGTATAGTCCGTGCGCCGTCGCTGTTGATCGATTGCCTCAACTGGTCCTCTTCCCTCCAACCGGGCTCCACGTCTGAGTGTCTCTAGTCTGGTCTGTTGCATGGTCTGCCAACGCACCTCCCATCCCCTCTCCTCTCCTCTCTTCTTCCCAGTACAGTATAGCACAACACAGTACACCTTACAAATACCATGTTCTCCTCCGTCTACAGAAAGTCTCTCCTCAAGTCATCCATCTCCATGAGAACTATGGCCACTGCTGCAAACTCCCTACCAAAGAAGTATGGTGGTAAGTACACTGTCACCCTCATTCCTGGTGATGGTATCGGTAAAGAAATTACCGATTCCGTTCAAAAGATTTTCAAGTCAGAGAATGTCCCTGTTGAATTCGAAACCATTGAAATGTCCGGTCTCGAAGGTCATGAATCAAAGATTGATGAAGCAATCTTATCCTTAAAGAGAAATAAGGTTGGTCTTAAGGGTATTACTTACACTCCAACTGACCCATTCATTAAGTCTCTTAACGTTGCATTCAGAAAAGAATTGGACATTTATGCTTCCCTCGTTTTCATTAAGAACATTGAGGGTGTCCCATCTAAACTCGAAGATATTGATTTCGTCCTCGTTAGAGAAAACACTGAAGCAGAATACTCCGGTCTCGAACATCAATCCGTTCCAGGTGTCGTTGAATCTTTGAAGATCATCACCAAGTACAAGACCGAAAGAATTGCAAGATTTGCATTCGATTTTGCTAAGAGACACGACAGAAAGTTGGTCACCGCCATTCACAAGGCTAACATTATGAAGCTCGGTGATGGTCTCTTCAGAAACACCATCAAGGAAATCGGTGCCACTGAATACCCAGACTTGGAAGTGAAGGATCTCATTGTCGATAATGCTTCCATGCAAGCTGTCTCTAAACCACAACAATTCGATGTCATGGTCACTCCAAACATGTATGGTGCTATCCTCTCCAACATTGGTGCTGCCCTCGTCGGTGGTCCAGGTTTCGTTCCAGGTGCTTCTTACGGTAGAGAATATGCTGTTTTCGAACCAGGTTGTAGACACGTTGGTCTTGACATTACCGGTCAAAACGTTGCTAACCCAACCGCTATGATCCTCTCCGCTGTTAAGATGCTTGAACATTTAGGCTTGAATGAAGAAGCTGAAAGAATTGCAGCTGCTACTAAGGCTGTTCTCAAGGATGGTAAGACCGTCACTAAGGATATCGGTGGTACCGCTTCCACTACCGAGTTCACCGACGCAATTCTCGCAAAGCTTGCAATCTAATCCAATCTAAATCACCCCCCATTATTCACGATACGACCAGGCTCTTTATATACTTATTCCAGTATTATTTATTTATTCCAATCTAACTTAAACGTAGAACTTGAAGATAGAAGTAGATTTATCGCCACAGTGATGGGTGGGTGGTGTGGGTGCAGTACATTTGCTGCACAGTTAGCACTTAACTCATATCCGTTCTCACTCTCTAATTTTTGATATTTGCTCGCCCTTATCAACGCCATCATCCTCTGCACACCAAAACATGTTCCCCTCCATCTTTAGCTCTTTACCATATCACCAACCAACCGATCATGCAGGCAATAAAGAACCCTGACCATTATATCACACTTCACCATGCTCAATTCAAAACACCCATTGAAGTACTACGCAAGAACTTCAAAAACTTGCAAAAATTGATAGAGAAACAAAACAAGCACCTCAATCACCTATTATCACAATCTCCACTCCCTATAAAGGAAATAATCACATCACAAGAGACATTCACAAAGAAATTACGTATTAGGGTTAAACAACACAATGATCACGTGGAAAAATTGAAACTTAGAATGGATCGTGCACATAGAATGAAAAAATTGTGGGATAAGTATGGGAGAATGACTACATCGCAACTCAATGAGGGCGTTCCTTTGGAATTACTCGATTTTTACAGAGAGGAGACAAACCTACTCATAGCAGAATATCTCATTCACACCTCAAACAACTTTGTAGTTAGTACTGATAAAGATGTTGTTGATGGTGGTGGCTCTAACATTGCTGTCGTTCTTGCAAAGGGGCTCGGCGTTTCGGACTTGATAGATACGGATGTCATTTTCCAAGGTTTGAAGATTCGAGACCAAATCGTCAATGGTCACAGTCTCAAACTCTTAAAGTTATGGTGTATCGAAAATCGGAAAAACTTGAAAGCATCTAGAGAACAGTATCCAGAACGGCTTAATGATGGCGGAGATATTGAATTCGAATGTGACTTACAAGAATTCTTGCAACTTATACAGAGTAATCAATTTGACGTGGCGCTCATGTATGCAAAGAAGTATTTGAAACCATTCCAACTGGAAGAACAAATTAAGAAGGTTGCTAGGGGTGGATCCATTGCTTGGGCAAAACTTATGCTTAAGGACCGCACCGATTCTAATGAAGGATATAAACACTATTACCGATCTAGAGGCACTCGTAAAGCCTCAGTGAGTGAAGTGAGGGACCTTACACAGAAATATATGATGCTCGTTTCTCCGCAGAGATGGGAACAACTAGGCGATCAGTTCATATCTAATTTCAAGGCACTCTATGGAATAGAAGAGAGGCCATTATTGGTGACAATGCTCAACATCGGTGGATCCACAATGAAAACGAAGGCTTGTAAACTCTCTGGAAATATCGAAGATGATGGAAAGTTTGCAGATATTATCAGACAAAAAGGTATAGCAAGCGTACATGCACAGACAGACGCTGAGAAATTGGCACTTTACTATGGATCCAGCAAATGTCCAATTTGTTCACCACTAATGAAACATCTCCTAAATTCACTTCCATACACATTGCAGACAAGATCAGATATCTATGATGATCCAATAATACTACCAAATGACCACATTTACTCATTCCGTGAACTAATTTATCTCAACAGAAGCCATTTCAACAACCAAAATCTCGGCGTTATGAATAATGTCAGCAATTCCGCTTATACGAAGGGTGACAAAGCCGATTCTATAATACTTGCTCAAATCGTCGAACCATCAGGTAAGCTACAAATATCGCCCTTTGACAAAAGTAAGGTCAAGTACTCAGATTATGTTGCAAGGAGGGGCCAAGTGACAGATCCGGTCACTGGTCAATCATGGTCGATTAGGAGTGTTGAAAAGGTTTTCCCCAGCTGAGAGTGGCCGTTTCCAGGGTTGCTTTATAAAAGACCCCTCCAAATTATGCAGCAAATCACGATATATCTGTAATCTACGTACCGAGTACCGAGCCTCGTCCCGAGCCGCGAGCCGCGCGAAGTCGAAGAGAAATTTGTCGAGCTATTAAATTGATCTGTCCAGGTACAAAACGAGTTAGCTCGTGCTGATGATATCCGCGGGGGGTGATCATAAGCTTAACTAGAGCTTGCTATACAATAGCAGTATGGTTTAGTATCCAACGGTTGTACCTTATGTGTGCATGTCATAACACATGGACTAACATTGCATGTTGGTGTCCTATGGTAAACGCGTACCAGTAAGCTTTCCTAAGGGGTCGGACCAGGCCTTATGTGATGTAGAGATATCTTAGAGAGATAACGTAGATGTTAAAGGAAGGTATACAAAGTATGTATGACGTGAACCTACAGGTTCAATAGAAAGACAGTAGAATATCAATTAATTAGCAACGTTGCTCATGTAAGCTGACAAACTGTGTGGTGACGCGGCAAGCTTAGCAACTCAATGTGTATATGGCATAAAGTCGGGTAACTTATAGTTAACCGACGGCTCGGCAACTTTGGTGAGCGACAAAATTTGGTCTCACATGCATGTGTGAAGGTATGCATGTTGTAAAATTTCACTGGCCGTTGTGTTAACTTTTCATGCTTTTGTGGTTGAGGTCCTAGATCTCCTATTGAATTACACGTACTCTTACATACAGCAACATTATGGCTGCTAAGAAATTCAAGGGTGGACTTGCTAGCTCTCTAGCAAAGCATTTACAAGAACAACAGCGACTACAGCAGAAGAAACGGAAGCTGGAAAACAAAGCTATACATTACCGTTCAAATGGCAAGAAAGTGAAACCAAACAGGCCTGAGGCACCAAAGGCAGCAATACCGGATACTACATATGCTGACAAAGAAGAAGAACCAATTGATGAGAGTAAAGTGTTTGTGCCGTTCTCTAAGCACGATCGCATTCTGATTATCGGTGATGGTGATTTCTCATACAGTTTATCCATTGTGCAAAAAAAACTTATTGTGGCTGGTAACTTGATAGCTACTTCTTTTGATACATTGGAAGAACTACATCAAAAATATGGTGCTGAAGCCATTGATGCGAACCTTGCCAAGCTCCGTGACTTAGGCGTAAATAAAATATATCATGGAATTGACGGAACGCGATTATGCGACACTCTCGATATCAAAATGGGTAGTAAAAGGCAGGGTAGTGGTAGTGGGAAGAGTATTGAAGTCCTAGGGGGACTACATGTGAATAATATCATATTCAACTTTCCTCATGTCGGTATGCAAATCAAGAACATTGAAAGGAATATTGCCAAAAACCAATCATTGATTGCCAATTTTTTCAAGAGTTGTAAAGAGTTTTACGATACTCTTACAAAACAACGACAAGTGTACAAGGGTAAACTCCCCCCTGTTGAGAGAGATGATGATGATATGTTTGATGAATATGGGAACATGAAACCATTCATGAAGCAGAAAGTAGTTGATAGGAATGTCATAACCATCACTTTATTCAATGGAGAACCCTACGATTCATGGAAAGTGAAAAAGGTTGCCAAGGACACGATCAAGTATTGCGTTCAGCGTTCCGGAAAGTTAGAATGGCAATTTTTCGAAGGGTACACACATCGGAGAACAGCAGGATTAGGTGATACAAACAAGACCGCCGCAACGAGAGCTGCTCGCGTGTACAAGTTTGAGAAGTTTGTGTATGCAGAAAAAGGTAAGGATATGAAGAAGAGAGGGCGTGCTAACGATAGCGATAGCGATAGTGATTAAAGGCTAGCTTAATTAATAGCTGGGTGGGTATGATGAGCTATACTTAAATCGAACGGCTAGCTGGTAGAAATACAGCCACAAGTCTTCAAATATTATGCATATGAATGGGAATGTATCGAGTTGAATCGACAATAAACTATATGCATATGCATCCCTAGGAGTTTGAAATAAACTGTGTACAGTTAATTTTTTTAGATGGCCACGTTGAATTAACTAACAAAGTCCCCAGTACATTCTCGCAATTGCTAGTAAGTCTTTAGTGGAAGCCAGTACACTTTTCACTATGTCAGTACATTCTGGTCCATAGTTAAGAAATTACGCGCCTTAAATAAAATGTACCAGTAATCACGAGAAAGGTACTGACTACTTTCGGAACTGGCTAACATCTTTTTTAGCTAACTGAATGGGGCCATTTAAAAAGCTTGACTGTATATAGTTAATTCAATGTTGAATATATTTTTATGCATGCAGTACGTCTTCGATTTGTGCATGTTAACCGCGGTACTTTTCTTTTGAACTGATTTCGAGCTATATATGTTATAGTATCTTGGTGCTATACTTATATGGTTATCTTGAACACGTTTCAAGCTGATAGCGATGGCCAAATGCAATTCTGATTATTTTTATGTGAATATGCAGGATCTTCTCAGTACAGGAACTATAATAAATTGGTAAAAATCTTTATTACGAATGGCGTTTGTGCATAAGCGGGTGTATATACTAGCTAGAGCTTCAGAGACTTAAGGAACTATAGTTTATAACCAGGTTGATATTGTGTAACGCATGTCTATATATAGTCGATTCGAAAACTTTACCGTAGTTCGTTAAGGTTAATGCGGGAACGGATACTTAATGAGGTGCAACGGGTATATACGCGCACAAAAGTGGGCATGTGCATGTGCATGTTCTAGCCGCCCGTCGAGAAATTGACGTTATAAGCAATATAAATTGCACAAGCTATATAGCTTGTCACACGAAAATTTGTTGGTTTAATATATGCGATATTGCTCTAGCGGTACAGGTTTGAATTCTATACACAACATGTGTGTGTAGCTCTTGTTAACTCTTTATAAATGCATTATGCAGGCTATAGATATGTCCCAGCTTGAGGACCTCGCAACCGCATTAATAATATTTGCCTTTTTAGTCTTGTACATTCAATAGCAAGATAACTTATATAGCTCAAATTCTCCAGCTAGTTTTAGAACTTCGAGCTTGTTCAGGCTGTGAGTAGCTAGCTAGCTTGTCATTGGCCGATGATCCTGCGCCAGATCAGCTGTTGGCGCCTATTTCTGCCCATACTCGCACTCGGATCTTGTAGGTTTCCCAATCGGGTACTGTGCAAACCAAAACGAGCGAAGGAAAAATTTATAAGCTCAAAAGCCGGCCGCCGCGGCTGCACGGGCCGGTACAACTCTCGGCGACTGCACACATGAGATCCAATGCAATTAGGGACCGATCTTAAAACTGCCAGCCATAATAAGGAAAATATGGTGTTTGTGGGGGATTGGCAACGAATTGTGCAGATTCTGGATGGTCTCCAGATCCAAATGCGGGATTAAGATGACGGTCGATACTGTTACCATATACAAGCAGTCTCTGTCCGACCAACTGTGGTAACATAGATCTGTAGACCTTGTAAGTACGTGAGCCAAGACCTATATAGTTCGCACTCTAGATATCCTCAAAGGAAACATTGATCGATATAGTTTAAGCTGCAGAAGGATATATGAATATAGATCCGCATGCATCGTTCGGCAGTAATTTATTTAACCCGGCCGATAGCCGATACACCGAGATATGCATATGCTATATAAGAGTGATATACACACGCGTATATGTGTGCATAAGATTTGTGTGTTCTATTGACTTTCTAAACCTATAGCTAGCTCTAGCTCATAAGCGATTCAATTTTATATAGCTAAGAAGTAAATTTATACCGGTGAGGGCAGTCGATCAGCGCTTTTAATGTGGTCCAAATATATTATCACGGGAGTTGTAATTAATACGAAGGGAACAATGGTACCCATTACCCATGTGTATATATATGCAGGTGCGTATATTCCAAGTTTGCATCTAGTGCATATATACAAGATCGATTTGCATATATATACATGAGTGCTGGCCACGTCACCGTTTCTTTTCCGATCAGCTTGGCTCACGTGTGTGTGTTCCACTCGTTTTCTTCTTCCATCTTCTTTGCTTCTTCCCATATAGCATTCCTTCCTTACAGACTACTTTTCAGGAAATCAGTGTACTTCCATCTGCTGGAAAGACTGCTTCCCATCTCCCAATTATCTCCTATTCCCTAGTCACGCGCTTGTCCACATAAATAAGCACCAGCACGTCCAATTTATCCACTTACCAAAGAAAATCGAATTACCATTTCAAGCAGAGAGCGAAATATTCGGCTAGGTCACTATATTGTATACTTAAGGAACTGATATACCTCTAAAAACCGTGGATGAGCATGTCCTATAACAGCACAAGCAGTTCTGTCGTCATCACCAAAGATACTAATACATTACCATTGACGGGACGAATGCGTCCTCTGCGTGCTACGAGGGCTTCCAAGGTCAATTATTCGGAGCAATACTCCGATTCCGAATGGGATGGTGTGGGAAGGCTTCATCTAAATGCCGAGGCTCAAGACCATGACGATGGCGGTGATCACATTCATATAGATAACCAACAGTTGAGCGCCGAAATAGACAATGCACATAATGAATCTTTCTCGTCGAAAAACAACGTTGCTAGTAATAACTACAATGAAGAGAATAACAATGCTACCACACATTGTGGGCAGTCGCATCAAAGTGATCATGAAGTCGATGACACTAATCAACCCAAGGCTAAAAAGAAAAGGCACAGGAGATCATACAACTGTGGACCATGTAAGAAGCACAAGATCAAGTGTGACACAAGGATTCCATGTGGTAACTGCTTGCGATTAAATAGAATCGATCAATGTATGAAAGCTCCAGCGACAGCTCCTACTGAGGAGCAAATTACAATTAAGCTCAAAAGACGTCAGAAGTACTTGGAGAAGCAGAAAAGGTTGGCACGACTAGCCGGACAGTCAAACTCCATACAGGCAGATGATAGCCAATCCAGTAAATTGAAAAGGTCTCTAAGCAGCCAACGTTTTGTACAACAGAGCACCCTTCACTCTTCTGCGGCTCCGTTACTACAATCTGCAAGAGTCGGCGCACAAGACCTGAGTATTCCAAATGAAGAGTCTCCGCAAGTAATACAGGTACCACCTGGGCAATCATATGGTCCATACGGGTATGATACCAATATTGATGGACAGATGGAGCAACCAGTGCAAATAGGTTACCCTGTCATATACGCATCATCACAGCCGGTACCATCCATAGAGCAACAACAAATGTATGGTACCCCATATTACACACAACCGCAGATGCAATTACAACTACAGCCATCATTGAGCCCATCTAGCAAATTTCAATACAGTAACCTAATGCCAACGCACAACATTCCAACGGTGAACGGTATTAGCGGCTATATGGAGTACCATCAGCATGGATCACAACCAAATCAGCAGATTCAACATACACCTTCGTTACCACCGCTACCTAATTTGCTCAATCCAGTTGCCTACAACGTCAAAGTTGAAAGCGCACAAACTCCTCCGTCCTATCAATACTCCCGAGAACAACAACAACGGCAACATACATATGTAGATGGTTATGATTTACAGCATGAACAAGGTATTCAGCAGCGGGAGCAGCAAAATATTCATTATCAGCGGCAACAACAACAACAACAACACCAGCCAGAACAACAACAGCAACAACATCAAGAGCAACCACACTATCAACACTATCGCCAGCAACCAGAACATCAGCAGCAGTACCAACAACCGATATATGCACAGCAACCTCTACAAACACAGACATATTTACAACAAGCACATGTAAACCAACGTGCTTCCTTCAGCCAAACCAGCTTCTCTCCGACACCTACACAAGCCGAACACAGCGGGCACCCGCATCCACACCCTACTCAACCATACCCACAGTATCAGATCATGAGTCCTTTTCCTCTACAATATCCCCCTTCTGTGCCAAACAGCACACATCCATCAAACACCCATGCTCATCCGTTGAACAATCATCACTCGCACTCGGGTGCTCCCCTTCCACGTCCATCTACGTGGTCCAAGCAGACACAGTCAACAGCTACCACCAACAGTGCCGCATCATTTTCACGGGTATATACAACGGCCTCTAACGACAGCGGCGTCAATCAAGTTACGCGTGTCAGTACAATGACTTCGACAGACTACCCAAATACCGGCGGTAGCATGGAGGGATCCTCGAAGTACTATGAGCCATCACAGGCGATACGAAAAAGGCATTCCATTGAACACGACAACCCTAGACAGAGTTGATTGCCAACATGCAATCAATAGATAGTCTCACACAGCATATATACAGTCTAAATGTCACTGGCCGGGGATCTGTCTTTTCCTTTGAGTAACTATTTTCTTTCTTTAGCATTCACTTTTGTGATTTCTATATCTTATTACTACAAAAGTTGCCTCTATAAACCGAAACTTTTGAATTTTTACTTGCTTCTAACAAAACAGGCATTCTTGCAGAATATACATAGTAACAATAAGCGATGTACCCTTAGATTAAGAAGAACTCATAGCCAGATATCTCGGAAACTTTCTAGTAAGTCGGGGATTCGGGCTTCAAGACTTCAAGATAGTGACAAGATAGTATAAAATACCCTCTGTGTTGGATGTGCTAACGGGACACATCTGATTATATTGACTGTATATATCTAGTGTGATGCAAGGCTCGCCTTTAGGTTAGCATTATCAAGAATTGCTCACTAACCAAAATGGTAAGAGATGAAATACTGACAGATTACGCATTAAGTAAGGCACACAACATTATACGCGCATCCGGGCTGCGCGGTTTGCTCTACGCATAATTCTTGCCGTGTTCTGCATCTTGAAGCTCAAATACTTATACGATCTATTTCTTGACATCTCTCTATTCATCCATTCCTTTAAAGTTCTTTCCAGCAACAAGCAATCGACCAGCTTTTCATACTATGGTCTCATTGATGAATACGTTTTCCAAAAAAGTATCCCAATCTGGTGTTCATCCAGAAAGGTCCGAAAATAAGGAATCGATCGCAACGAACAGTAAGGGTTCATCACGACCACCAAGCACACGTTTCAGCATGTCCTCATCACGCTTCTCTAGACATACTTCTACCCCAGAGCCACCTTCTAATGATGCTAACAACTCTGCGGGGACCCAAATGAGAGATCGGAACTCAAATGAAAGGCCAATATCAACAGGAACGGGAACGACGATGGCAACGACAACGACATCTACCTCGGTGTCAGTGTCGGATAGCAGATTATCCATGGGCTCTATGAGATCAAAAGCACCAACTGATGTGACGCGATTATCTACAGGCTCATTGCTTGCCAGTACCCCATTATCAAAGCGAGAACCGGTCAATCACAACATACAGTTTCAGAAACCCATTAATAAAGATCCGAATGTTGCAAGAGAGATTGAAAACTTGAGAAGTTCATACAGACAACAGAATTTTTGGAAATATCACCTCATCAAGACGGCCCCCTTTGAATTTTATATGACCACAAACCCAGATAAGAGACATAGATTTGTGAGAAATGCACCAAGCTATTTTGTGAAACTGGAAACCCCCAATGACATCATTGGAGATTCTTCTTTGAAAGATGGGAAGAAAAAACTTGGCAACGTTTTCAAAAGCGAAAGCCAAGTTGATAGAGGATTCAGGTTGATATTTACACAGCAACAAATAATGGGAATAAATGGCTGTGATGGATATTACAAGTCATTCATGGTGGAAAAGCTTCCCAAGGACAAAGGTGGACATTATAAAATCACATGCCAATACAATGAATTTCAAGAAGACTGGAACATACACAATAATGTCAATTTTGGAAATTCTGAACGCAGCCGTAGTCTGAACTTCCAGTTTACCAATATCAATTCCAAAATGAAACCAGAATCCCATCTATTACCATCTACCTCCACTTCAAATGTCAAAGAAACAAACAGTAAGGTTTACGATGAAAGAAACGGTCTCATCTTTGACGGTGACTACACAATGGGGGAGTTTCTTCACGTGTGTTCCATAAAAGATAAGAAGAAATCATTGTTTGTGAAGAGCAAATTTGACGGTATCAAACTCGCCAAGGCTAACTCTGTGTACTTTATGGACACTGGGTTTTTCAAGCAACGTAAATGGTTTGATCCAGTAGTTGCCGTATTTAGGCCATGCAATAGGGATGTCAAGAATAAGATCACAAAAAGTATGCTTATGGGATCCAAGATGAATATGAGTGGTGTGAGCTCGAAAAAGTTGTTCAGTGCAGATAAACTCAATGTTGATTTCTCCAGCATGCACATGAAGGGGGGTGATGGAAATGAGGAAGCGGATGACGACGACGATGAGTATGATGCTGGAGATGATGATGATGAGGATGAAGAGATGAGTGATAATATTGTTGATACGGAAGCCTCAAGCAAAAGCAACTTTGATAAGTTCTACAACGCGAAGGATGGTCTCTATAACAGACACCCGAAGGACGACTCGCCAAATGATTTCAAGTTGGGCTGGCTAACCGTCTACGAAAAGGGTAGATATTTTGAAAAGATTCCGAACGGTGGTAACTGGCAGATGGTAGTTGGCTTGACATTAGCTGCTGCATTTGAAAAGCAAATTGATAAGTATGTCAAAGATACCAAGGAATTGCTGATATGAATAATGATCTCCCATCGCGTCTGTATAAGGCTCACACGTCACGGATGGCAATTTATCTATAATATAAAATAAGATCATGTAGCTACGGCCGGAACTGTCCTCAAACGGATGTAGGAGCTGCATGTTTTATCAAACTCCTGTGACGCGAATCATCAAGCACTGCTTGAGGTTTGAAGTCTGGGGTTTGAGTGTTGAGGTTTGAGTGTTGACTGCTACGCGCTCTAGTACGATAAATTTCAGACGGACATTATTATTTCACCTCAACAAGGTTCAACGTTTTCTTCCCGCAACAATCATCTTCACTTCCGCACATCATCCAGCCAATGAGCCCATCAGTGCTGTCATGCTACTCGACACAATCAGGAACGTCGAAGTTCTTGGCTGAAAAGTTTGCAGCCACAGTCAATGATGTGTGCGGTGGAAATGGTTGGAATTTAGTGTGTGACCTCATCAATGTGGCCGGGATCCCTGCAGTCAATGAAATGAGAGAGACGTTCAGTAAGTACGAGATCGTGGTGTTCTTCATCAGTACCTTTGGAGAGGGCGAACCATGTGATGACTCGATTGAATTCTTTAATCATATCAAGGAGTTAGACGGGGATTCACGGAAGTACTCACTCTTTGGATGTGGAAATTCGTTCTATGACAAATATCAAGAGGCTGCAATAGAGTTGAAGACGCTACTTGATGCTTCCGGATGGATTCAAGTTGGAGAATTCGGGAAAAGTAATGAAGCAAACAACAGCATTGTTGATGACTACAGTGCGTGGCTGTTCGATTATATGCCTGTTTTGGGGAAAGAACTTTGTATCACGCTCAAACACATCGATGAATACCGGCCAATGTACCTTATCTCCAGAGCTGGTTTGGGTATGAAGGCGCCAGCTTCAAGACCTCCATACCAAGAATTCAAACCATTCAGGACGAATATTGCGATTGAGTCTGTTGTGGAATATGGTGAGAATTACGTTCAGTTCGATGTTAATTTAAGCCCTAAAGATAGTCGATTGAAATATCAGGCTGGAGATCATATAGGAATATACCCTCAAAATTCTCAAGAAGATGTCGCCAAGATGCTACAAATAGTGGACACGACAGTAGTTACGGGGAAGATCAAACTAATGCCAGTCAATAGAATGGAGTCCAACAGACTAACAAACAAAACATATGAATCATACGAGGAACTATTCGAGAAGTATGTTGAGATCAATGGTGTTCTTTCGAGAGCACTAGTGAAGGACATAGCTATATTCTTCATAAAAAATATTGAATTGAAACATAGGATCCTTGACTTGGTCAACTCCAAGGAAAAGTTTCTAGAAGAGATCACCAAAAACAAATTAACATTGGTGAAATTTTTTGAGAAGTACGCCATATCAGGACCCCACTGTGATTTAATTCCAGTATCATTCATTGTGGAGAACTTTGGGTACCTAAAGCCGAGATATTTCTCAATCGCGAGCAGTGAAACGGTCAGTAATGATCGTGCTACAGTTATAATGAAACTGATCAGAGAGGAAATGGGAGATTATGCATTTAATGGAGTTTGTTCTTCGTTCATTCGTCGCATTCTGGCAGGGAAATCTGAAAACCAAATTGAGATATATCTGCGTAAGTCAAAATTCAAGCTCCCATACGACATCGGCAGGCCCATGGTTTTCATAGGTGCAGGTACTGGTATGGCTCCATATAGAGGATTTTTGCAAGATTTGTGTTCGAGTCCTGCGAAGACGACCAAGGTGAGCAAAATCATTGTTCTGTATGGACTACGTGCCAAGAATTCTGAATACTGGCTCTATTCTTCTGACATTGAAAGGTTTCAGGCCACGTTGGGTGAAAAACTAGAAGTACACTACGCAGTGTCTATGGGAGAAGATGGAAGTCCGAAACAGTATGTCCAGGACTTGTTAGCGGCATCGAGTCCAGTCAAAGGTCCAAGGGACACCCTTGAGCAGTTGATCGATGTGGAAACGAAACAACCTGAGAAACAAATGCACTTGTACGTGTGCGGAGATGCGGCTGGAATGGCACCTGCTGTAGACCGTGCGCTAATTGCACTTTTCTCCAGTGGTAAGCCCAAAGACATCAAGAAGGGCCACCAGCGTCTCCAACGGATGGCATCGCTTGGCAGGTACAGCAAGGACGTGTGGTAGCCAAGGCTGGTTTGTAATCAATTTGCTCGTGTGGACATGCACGTAGCGACCTAAATTTTGTATACCTTAAGCGAAAGCGGAAAGTGTGGCTGAGTCGAGGGCCAATACCGAAGGCCGAAGGCCAGGCAAGCACTTTTTGCTCTTGGCACGACTAATGAACGGGTGTGTCCAACATTTCTGGCTGCCGTTGTATCTCGCTATCCTCACGGTGGTCCTATCCAACAGCAGGCTGCAACTTACAATAGAAAGTGCACACAAGAATGGATGTTTGGTCGAATTCGTCGTTGTCATCTGCACCCTTGACGCGAGACTCCTCGCAGTACTCGCTGCACATCTCCGACAACGCATCGCCACTGCTTGATAAGGCACTGAAGAATGTCGATATGGTGTTAACTAACCAAACAAAGGCATTATCATTTCTGACATCGCAGTTTAGAACCAATACATGGGCGATTGTACAACTGCGCACGTCCCTTAGATATTTGAACAATTCCCTAAAGTCCGGTGGTAAGATTGTCATCTCCGGTATGGGTAAATCTTTCAAGATTGCTAGCAAGACTGTTGCGACGTTGAACTCATTGAGAATGCATTCAGCGTTGTTACACCCATCAGAAGCTCTACATGGAGATTTAGGGATGATCAGGGATGATCACAATGATGCTGTTATCATCATCTCCGCATCCGGCAACTCTCCGGAATTGTTACAAATGCTTGAACATATCCCATTGAGTGTCCCGATAATTCTTATGACCTGCTCGAGGTCTTCCATATTGGCCAAACATCACAAAGTGGTATCGTTGCTCTATGCTGAAATTCCAACGAACTTATCTGAGAAGAATTTGTACGGGCTTAGCGCTCCTACCATTTCCACTACACTATGTCTTACGATGCTCGATGCCGTATCCATCGCTCTTAGTGAGCTGCAGATAAATGACACTGCTATGAGAAAGGCCATATTTGGTGTGTACCATCCAGGTGGAGCTATTGGAATCAATAATCAGCTTGAGAAAATGCAGATCGAATCAAGAACAGAAGAGGAATCTCTGACGGCTGATAATGCCGTTCCTATGAAGGCATCATCTATGGATGACTACAACTCGACGATAACAGGAGAGACGCTTGTTACTGACAGTAATGGCGATGATGAGAAGGTTGAGAATGAACTGAATAACGATGTCTCGTCTGGTTGTCTCGACATAGGAGAGTTAGTACTTATGAAGAAGATAGATGACTCCAAATACAAGACCACTTTGAGTTCCCTGCCCGAACTCGAACAGGATCTTCACAAACTCGTCATTCTCAATGACTACGTTGTCATTACTTCCGAAAACGAACCAAAAAGGGTACTCGATTGCGAGACTGCACGCCAGACGATGCGTGAGAGTGCTCTTCGCCGAGACGAATGGACACTAACCCTCGCAGCGGTGCTACAGGCGTGCTCTGTCTGCCCGTGGTTGTAGATTGTAGCCTCTAGAACCTCGCCCCGTAGCGAATACACATGTGCAATTACTATGTTGGATGTACACATCCATAAGCTTACTTGTTTGCATTGTTCTCAATTCTCAATAGGTATGTGCAGTCCAGACTCCCAAACTTTCCACTTTCCACTTTTCACCACCGCAGTTAGCGGTTAGGCTTTCGTCCTCCAGAGTTCATTGAGGGAAGAAATCAACAACTTTTGTGACTTGTGACTTGTAACTTGTTACTTTCCTTTACCTTACTCAGCCCTCCATCGTTGGCACTGTGATCGGCACGACATACACACTACATCTAATCAGAAGCACCAGCAATAACAATGTCGTCGCTTTTCAAAAAAGCCAAGGATAGAACGTCCAAAGAAAAAGCGGGCCACAGCTCTACAGGGTCCTCGGGATCCACTCTCTACGATCCACACAATCCATTGAACGCGCCAACTGAAGTGGCACAGGCGACACAATTCCATACTGCACGCAATGCTGGTGAAATTTCATTCAAAAAGGGTGACTTCTTCCACATTCTGAGTGACAAGAAGGTGGCTAATGATGGAACCATTGAGATTTTCGATCCTATTCATAACCGTAAGGGGCGTGCTCCTGCGAACTGCTTCAAAATCTTTGAGAAGACGCACAGAATTAATGATGGTACCGATAGAACTTCAGGCTCAAGTGGACAATTTGCTTCTTCTCCCGTTTCCACAGGCAAGAGAATATCGGAAACATCCCAAAATTCTCACTCCCCAGCTGGATCTGCACCTAGGGAGAAACCCTTAGCAACATTGTTCGGTGTTGTTCTGTACGATTTCCATGCAGAGAGACCGGACGAGTTGAGTGTGTCTGCTGGTGATATCATTTTCATTTGCGCTCATCATGAGTACGAATGGTATATTGCCAAATTCCTAAATAAAGTTGGAGAAGTCGGATTAGTGCCTGTTTCATATGTTCAGTTAATCGATGCTGTAACTAGAATTCCTTACAAGGAGTCTCCTAGATTGATAATTGACAATGAAAACCTACCTACTGTGGATGATTGGAAGGCCCTTAAGAACAAGCACAAAGCCAGTAGCAGAGCCGTTGGTGCTGCTTCCCTTCATAATGTTAGTGGTGACTACTCACCAAGTAGCAGGAGAACATCAAACAATACCCTTTCTAGAAATGCTTCTCAAACTGATAGCGTTAAGGGATCATCTCTCACGAGATCACCTTTCAAAAAGAACATCAATCAATCATTGGTTTTACCCGTGACGGCAAATATTGAGTCTTTCTCAAGTACTAATAACAAGTTCTGGTTCTTGGTAAGAGTGGCAATGTCTGATGGCTCAACTAGATCTTTGTGCAGATTTTACGAAGATTTCTTTAATTTCCATCAGAAACTCCTCTCAGCTTGGCCACATGAGGGTGGTAAGTTTGATACCAAAGAAAGAAAAGAAAGAATTTTACCATTCATTCCAGGCCCTATCATTGATGTCACGGAAAGTTTATGTCACAGAAGAATGATTGATTTGAGTGAATATTTGGTGATTCTTCTCCAACTACCTGACTATATCTCCAAGTCCAATCTGGTTATTTCCTTCTTTGACCTGCTAGAAGGTGATGAAAGTTCAACACCAGGAACGTCTGCACATAATTTTGCTCCTGTAGAACCGAACAGACCAGCTCCAAATTTGAAGATCATCAATACTGATAATAACCGTCATCCTCAACCAAAATCTCAGCAATATTCCCAATATCCAACATACCCGCAACAGCAACAACAGTTGCAGCAACAGAACTCTCAACAATCCTTTGCCGAAATGCCTTCACAACAAAGTAACGACCGAAAGTCACAATACGACAGTTACGGGGCCAACAGAAACAGCAACCCCAGCAAATTCAATGAACCTCTGGGGAAGACACATTCTACCTCAAGCTTGACACAAACGCTCAGTCAATTGAACATGCAAAACACACCGCCACCTTCACAGAACGCTGCGTCATCAAAACATAGCCAGGGATCTAAGCTGAAGCTCAAGTTTTATTATAATGATGACATCTTTGCAGTGGCCGTTCCATCAGACATTTCTCTTGTCGAATTGAAGAAGGTTATTGTTCCAAAGATTGATGAAAGTGACACACCAAATGTTGAGGTGAAATTACAGTTATACTCAAAAAACTCAAGTAATCAAGATTACCTAAACTTTGATGCGTCTGATAACATATCAACAGATGATCAGCTCTGGAATGACGAAAACTTTGTTGACAAGGGTAAATTCTTGGTCATTGTCTAAATTATCTCAAACATTACGTGTATTGTATCTGTATTCTATAAAAACGGCTATATTTTCAAATTTCAAAACCAATGAAATAATATTGTTACAATAAAGTAACGCTTTCTCTATTTACAATGCAGCACCATCCCGTGTGTGTATATATACAAGTTAAAATCTCTTACCCTTCTTATCGTTCCTTCTCAGAAATAGATCGTGACGTTTGAGTGCCTTTTGGCTGTAAGCTCTGGTGACATTTTGTAGTTCTGTCGCCTTATGGTCATGTATGACAGAACCATCCACATACACATCAGCATCAAATTCAGTCTCATTCTTTCTGAACGTATTGAAAGCAATGTTCTTCGTAAGTTTAGTGTAAAGGTATTGTTTGTCTGCATCCCTGTTAAGGACACTTATGGTATAATCAAGATCCCATTTGAACTTGCTGTCTTTGTCCAGAGCTGATAGTGGTGGGGTCGGATATCTGTCTTTACACTCAACGCCGTCAAAAATGTGTCTTGCGTTAATCTGATAGACAAAGAATCCGCTATTCTTCTCACTATTAGTCAAAATGGATTTATTCAAATTGAAGAATTTGTTCATATAATCATCGGCAAATCTGTGGAACAGTTTGATACGCAAACTTGGTTTATCAAGTGACGTCTGCTCTTGCAGTTCTTTGATTTTTTCTACACTCTTCTCAAGCCTTTCATTGGCAAGCATTTGCAGTTGTTCGTGTTCATTCTCTTCAAGGGTATTCACAACTGCTATAATTGAGAATTTACTAACGTCATTTTCTGAGTCATCATCTTTTCTACGTGGTGATTTCTCTTTCTTTTCTTTTGGTAGTTCGGAGCTAGTCTCATCTGTAGTTCTCTGTTCCACTGCATTCTCAGAATTCGACCTCTTGCCAAAGAGTGATGACTTTGGCACTTTTTTGAGCATGACACGGAATGGTCTACCTTGTGTATCCCTCAAAATAGTATCTAGAAGCTTTTGGAAAAGGAGCACGGACAACCGCATTTCATAATCAGCCATGTAGGTAGATAAAGCCTCCCTTTTATCCTGATGGTGATTCCCCAAATCACCCACAATAGTGTTCAAAACAGCTTGATTTTTTGAAGTAATCATTCTCAGCTCTTCTGGAGTTGCTTCCTCATTTCTATCATATGAAGTCCTTGGGGGCTTTTCTAAGAGGTTATCACCATATCGCTTTCCATCAAGATTATAATCACCAAAAAAGTAATTATCAATTTCAGTTAATGGAAGATATTTAAAACCCAAGAATCGTTTTATATTGTGGAATGCCATGAAAATGCCATCCATGTTACCCAGTCTGGCTTGTAGACTGTATTTGAACATGACAATTCTTGCTGCATCAAATAATTCCCTCTCAAAACTTTCAAACAAGCCATGCTGCTTAGTTATGTCGTAGTTCGTGGGGAAGTAATCGGTATGGTTCAAGTCAAATCTGATAGCGCAAACTGCTCTTGTCTTGATGTCGAAAGTACCTGTACCTGGTAATTTTTCTGAGTATGCATCAAGTTGAGATCTCACAGTGAATCTTCCTATTTTCGCATAATGGTAAGCGGATTGTTCTTCGGGTACACTGACAGTGGATCCTTTCAAGTAGTTCTTAAAGCTCTTCGGATCCTTTGTTAGCATTAACTCCAAAGCGTTACCCAAGACTGAAAGTGTAATTTCTGAATCTGTAGATCTGTCTGCATCAACAGAAAATATGCGATTCTTTTCATCTTTGGGGGAAACAACAATCGAAGTTGGAGCTTCAGCTGAGCCTGAAAATTTAGCTGTTTCCGGATAAAATTTTGAGAAAGAAGTGGTATTTATCGGACGATTGTTACTCAAGAGAAGGTGAAACTTCATCAACACTCCAGTCATGGACGATGTTGATGAAAAGTATTTGGATTGTTTCTTGGATTTTCGTACTTCCGGAGAATCTATATTTTGAACTATATCTAGTAATTTTGTATCTCTTGATGATGGTGTAAAACTATGAATTTTCTCCATGTTGAGACTATCAATATGAGGTAGTTCTGCGAATGACTTGTCAAAGTTGTAGATATGGGTTCGAGGATCTTTCAAAAAGTGTACACCTGGAGAATGTACCACCTGAGATAGGTTAGATGCTAGTTTGGGGACATTTTTAACAGGGTCGTTATATTTCTTCAATGATTTGTACGCAGGAAGTTTCTGTTGATAAAACGTTCCTGTGAGAATAACTGTGTATGGCAGCACGGGAGCTTCAAGCTGCTCGATCTCAATCTCATCCTTCCTACCAGCTAGTTCCTTTTTCAAATCATCAAGGAATTTACCAGCGTTCGTTTTAGCTGCAGCTGCACCAGGATCTTCCTTCCCCAATAAAGAGTCCGAAGGAGATGAAGATGAAGATTGACATCGCCTTAATATGAGATGATCTGTATGCACTCGGACATAAGCACGGCAAAGAGGGGCCCTTATCGCAAGTAACATTACCCACGTCTGTTACTGATAATGTGGTTATGCCTTAGAATATGTTTGTGCCAAAGGATTTGCTGGATCTGAATGGAAATAATGCCCATAGATGTGTGAAATGCACGTTTCATGTTTCATATTTCACATTTAATGAAAAATTTCATGATACGGAAAGCAGTGAACTTTTCATCCGCGCGCGTTAACCATGACAATCTGCATGTCGTAACAACAAACTTTCAAGAGAAGGTTATGTATTCGTACGGCAAGAGGATTGCAGTACCACGGGTATTTTAGAACTAAAGCTTTGTTTTACTTGAATATATCCAATTACCTTTTGGTAGCTTACTTCGAAAGCCAACTTTGAATAAACTGTACTTAGAGAAAAAAAAAGATGTTATCACGCTTTGATGAATACAGATTGGAATTGGTAATAATTTTGAAATACTTGTCTGGTATGTCTTAATCTTCTTTGGTAAGCATATATTACTTTAGTGACGCGGTTACAGCGGCAGTTATATATTTATAATAGTTTGTAATAAAGTCAGGTTTAACTGGCTATACAACCGCGCTTACATAATCTACGATGAGGAAATCGAGTCGACTTCGGCGAGATTTCTGTTGATGAAGTTTTTTACGTTCATCTATGTTCTTGAAAGGAGGTTTTCCCTACTTGATAGAGCTTTTGTATAGTTCGTAGATTAATCGAATACTTAGCCAAAAGTCTACATTACGTCATCAAGGTACTCTACCTTATTACATGGAGCCCAGAAATCCATTTAGTAGAGGTCGCCTTAGCACGTTTTACAGTCTTATTGTCAAGTTGGTAGTGGAACAAGCCATACCAAGTTACGTTCAGTCTACAACGATCAAACCCCTAACGATCCCAGTGATTGACTTTCCAATGGATATTCCCCTCAACATCCCTGAGGACATCCCCGTCCCCGTCGAAGAGGTTTTTGACCTTCTCCTCACACGGCTGTCATCAACACAAGTTGTGCAATTATTCCTTCATTGGACTTCCACTGTGATTACGTCTACCTTCTGGTACACCTGGTTTAGTTTACGTTACACTGCTCGTTCACTGTCCGCAGAAGTCACACGGATAGTAGCCCCTTACCTACAGCGTTTCTCATTCGCCGCTGGTGTCGCTTCTATCGTCAGTTCTGTTGTCTACTATTTGGTCCATGGTCTATTGTCACAGATCTACGCTCAACCCCTTCTCGCGGCCTTTGTTGCATACTATATGTATCAACACCCACCGGTATTTAGGAAAAGCAAGAAGACAGGTAATGCGACCCCTCATGGGTCTTCCTCCAACGTCGTTACGGTTAACGTCAATCATTCATTGCTGATGTCTCAACCACGGACACCGTGGTACTATCCATCTGCTTGGCTGATGCATAACGCCAATCACCGTTCGCAATGTGTGGAAGAATCTCATTACGAACCCGACTCCCCAGCCTCCACCCCGATTCAGCAGAATAACAGTTCTACGGTGCTATCTTCAACTCAGTCCGGTGCCCTCCAGTTGCCATCCCCTGTTCAGGGACAATCCACCTCTGGCCATTCCACTCCTGTCACTGAAGTTAGTGAATCCAGCTCTGATATTTCGTCTAACCTCTCACAAGCTATCTCTCAATTCGGTGATCCTGTCAAGTTTCCCAAAGAAGCTACACTCCCATTGCGACTAGCTCAATCCAAGTCGTTCGATCGTGCAAAGTTCTGCTCAACAGTTATGATTTACATGTTCCGGAATCCTTACGATATCTCAGCCCTCCACTCCAAGCTCAAGGAAGTCATACTTGGCGCAAATCCGTCATATGTCGTTTTTGTCCACGAATTAGGCGCCGCTATCAAACTCGGCACTCTTCCTGATTTAAACTCTTTCTGTTCTTTCCTTCTCGAAGCATTCTTCACGAAGGAAGAATTAGATAGTATGCTTCAGGATGATCTATGCGTGTTACAAGCCAACCCTATCTATAATGCTCAGGATTTCCACTACTTTTCGGATAACTGGAGAGCGAGATATTGTGTGCTTGCCTGGAACCCCCAACCTGTGCTGTTGGATTACACTTTACAGTTCGGACCATTTCAACATACGTTGTATCCCGCATATCTGCAATATCTGCGTGAACACTCAGCTAACTTAGCCCAATTCATGGATATGTTATATCAGATCCAGACCAATCGGAAGTTCCTTTTCGCTGCTTCTCAGTCGGCACTATCCTACCGAGAGCACAAGCAGGCCAAACCCACTGGTAAACCCTCTGCTCCTTCCTCCGTGGCCACACGTGGCAATCCTCATGCGAGCCCAGCACCTATTGGTGAACCCACCACGCTCACCACCACCGAGACTCACACGGTGATTGCTACAGTTCCTACCCCCAAGAAGCAGGCTGTTCTGCCGTATTATACAACATTTTTCGAAGCAGATTCAGAAGGTGAACCATACGAGTGTCTTGCTGATCCCTGCTCTACGGAATGTTTTATATCGACAACCTTAGTTGAGCGTTTTGGACTCCCAATGATGAGGGATAATACCCAAACATACTTTCGTGCAGACACTGTTACCGGTAATAAACTCATGCCTTACCGGACGGTTACTGCGACCTTTGACATTGCGGATACATCGTACACCACAGAGTTCATTGTACTCCCCACCATCGAGACCTGCATTTTTGGAAATGTTTTCATGTACGCACATGAAGATACACTGCCTCAACCCCATCGGAGACCCGTTCTTACCCTGAATCCGAATGCGGATTATGAAGCACAGTTACATTCCATCCTTGACAATTACTCACCGGGCGCAATTGAACACCCCATTTCACGGTTCGACGACTATCGGTTTCAACTTTCTGCGCCGCTCACCACCTTACACCCCGGACGCCACATGAATCACTCGATCCAGGATCAACAGTTCATCAAGGATGAAATTCGAAGCTTATTACTTAAGGGCCTCATTGATGAAGTGACTCCACAGACGTTTCATGCTACCCCGTTCGTGGTCCATGGTGCCAAACCGCGAGTTGTTATTGATTATCGTGAACTCAACGCCATCACCGTTCCTATTGCCTCTACAGTCCCCTCCGTGGAACAACTGTTAGTCGGTTTAAAAGGAACCTATTTCACTGCTCTCGACCTTTCAAGTGCCTATCACCATATCTGCCTGACTGAAGATACCAAGATCGCTACAACATTCAAGTTTCAAAACAACTATTACTGTTGGAATGTTCTAGCGTTTGGCTTGAGAAATTCTCCGGAAGTATTTTCCCAGTTCCTATCCCGTCTGCTCGCCCCAGTGGCATCCTTTACACGAAATTATGTGGATGACATTATTATTGCGAGTAACTCACCAGAAGAACACTTGGAACATATCACGGAAGTCTTGAAAATTCTTTCCCAGAATCATCTCAATCTGAACGTTACGAAGTCAACGTTTTACAAATCTGAGATTGACTGGGTTGGCCATCACCTCTCTTCAGACACTGCCGGTAATGTTGTGATTGACCCGAAGGAAGGCATTCGAGAGAAGATCAAAAACTTTCCTGTCCCCACCACCAAGCGGACAGTCCAATCATTTTTAGGCCACTTTGCCTATATCAGCAAATATATCCCCCATTTCAGCACAATGGCAACACCGTTATACGGGCTGACAAACAAGGAGGCTAAATTTGATTGGAGCACAGAATGTCAGGAAGCGTTTGACAATCTGTTACATGCGGAAGAGAAGTTGGTAACGCTGCATGTCTTCACCCCCGGAAATCCAATCAAACTGACCACGGATGCTAGCAATGTTGCTGTCGGCGCTGTTTTGTGGCAACAATTTGACGATGCCTGGTACCCGATTTTGTACAAGTCGAAAACATTTAACGCGGCACAACGCAATTGGAGTGTGATCGATAAGGAGATGTTCGCTATTCGCTATGCTGTTCGAGAATTTAAGTTCTACCTTGCATCTGCAGACATCCTGCTTGAAACGGACCATAAGCCGATCCTTGCGATTTTTCAAAAGGTCGACCTTACGGCGAAACAATCAAGATGGCTCAACGACATGCTCGGCTTTCAACTTACGATTCGCCATATCCCCGGCAAGACGAACGAGTTAGCGGACTATCTCTCCCGATTACCCCTCCACACTGCAACGATACCTCAAGTTATTTGTCATTCGATTCAGGTAACATTCGAACAACCTTGGATTGACACTCTGGTAGCCCAGTTGAAGTTGGATGAATTCTTTGGAAAAATATACGACCAAGTGTTAAAGCAAGAAGGTGAATCAATTGAACCCTATACTATGGATACCACATCCGGTTTTCTGTATTATAAGAATAGATTATGCGTACCTTCTAGTCTATATCAACAGGTCTTAGATGATTTTCATTCATCCTACCTCGCCGGCCACCCTGGTGTAAATCGAATGACGCTGTGGTTAACCAAGCATTTTTATTTCCCAAAGATGCACACGATTATCAAGGATTACGTTGGCACATGTGATCATTGTTGGCAAGTCAAGTCGAAGACGTTCACACCTGGTTCCCTCCAGCCATTGGAAACTCCCGTGAGTCGTTGGTCCCATATCTCAATGGACATAGTCTCTGGGTTTACCCCCATCACGGCTCAAGGCATCACGTATGATTCCGTTCTGGTGACAGTTGACTTATTCTCCAATCACGTCCACTTCACACCAATCAATGCCAATTTTTCTGGTGATAACCTCGTCGAATATCTGGTGACACGATTCTTCCCACTGCATGGCTTTCCTCAAGTGTTTGTCGGAGATCAAGGTCCCCAATTCACCTCAGCGCTGTTTACACAAGTGTTAGAGAATCTTGGGATTAACTATCGATTCTCCGTTGCCAAACATCATGAGAGTAACGGTAAGGTTGAACGGTACATTCGGATCCTCGAGGATTACCTACGGTTGACGGTTGACAAAAATGAAGATTGGCTGAAGATGATTCCATTAGCAGAGTACACAATCAACTCCACGCCTTCCATGGCTCTTGGCGGTGCATCCCCATTCGAGGTTGACGTTGGATATGTCCCACCTTCGCCTCTCACTATGCACTATTCACTAGAAAAAGGGGGGGCAGAAGCTGACGATATCACCGAAGTTTTAGACCGGTTTGCGAACACTGCAAGAGTGGCGTTGAAGGCGACTTTTGACAGGAACAAGCTGTACTACGATCAGAAGAGGAAGGGAGATGAGTTTGAAGTTGGTGATTTGGTATTCACGGCACAAAGTGCATTGGTAACCCCAGGATCGGCACACAACAAGGAATTAGTGCGTTCATTACAAACAAAGTTTGTTGGGCCGTTTGAGGTGATCAAGAAGGACTCTGCCGTTAACTACCGACTACTACTCCCGGACTACATGAAGAGGACAAACCTTTTTCACATCTCACAGTTAAGGAAGCGGAATTCAATTCCAGATGCGTTAATCGTTGCCCCAGTGAACCCCATGACTTCAAATGAGTTTGCAAGTTCCTCGAAACTAAATTCAGTTGTCGAGATCTTAGACTATAAGAAGGTGGCAAAGGGTTACAACCTGAAGGCAAGACTACGGGACGGAACTGAATCCTGGCTAAGAAGAAGTGATGTGATCAGGAAATGTCCAGACCAGTACCGAAAATTTGTGAAGAACCATCCTGAGTTAGAGCGAAGAAGTTGAAGAAGCTGAAGAAGTTGAAGAGGTTGAAGAAAGTTAAGAGGTCTGAAGAAGTTGAAGAAGTTGGAGAAGTTGAAGATGTTAGAAGAAGTTGGAGAAGTTGAAGAAGTTGGAGAAGTTGAAGATGTTAGAAGAAGTTGAAGAAGTTGAAGAGGTTAAAAGATGTTGAAGAAGCTGTGGTTGGGGAGAGAACAACCAAAATTATTATTTTCATTGTTGGAAACGGTCGAATTCGTCAAAGTGTCCAAGTTCATTTTCATT